>VZRW01007771.1:1484-30674 GCA_013398125.1 Aegotheles bennettii | reverse complement strand
GGCCGCCTGGGGATGCTCCCGCTGCAGCGTGCGGCGCACGCCGCCGGGGCACCGAGCGGAGCGCTCCGGGCTCTGCGGGCTCCCAGCGGCCATCGCTGCCGAGCTCCATCACCCTGACCCAATAAAACCAATTTTCTACCCGACACGCACATGAGGAGGCAAAGCAGACCCGGCTCACGGGATCCGTGTGGATGCAGAGCTGCAACCGAAGCTGGGGTCCTGCCCCCGTTCGGCATGCAGAGCAACAGCGCTACTGACACGGTAACCGGGCTCCTCCGCGGTGCCAGGCGGGTACAGCCCCTCGTGGGAGGGAGCACACGCACACGCGGGGTCTGTGCTGCAGGCACCAAACGCTGCGCTCAGCTGCCCACCCGCACAGAGCGGCTGAGCCATCGCAGCCCCGGCAGGCTCTCGGGGCACGTGCACTGAACAGGTACAATGAAAGGTGCTTCGTATTTTTGAGGTCACAGACATGTAAAGGTTGCTTTGGAATACTTTGGACCAACAAGGGGAAGTTGCTTACATCGAGATTTTCTGGTTTTTTTACAGCTGAGTTCCATACACTTTCCCCGGTAAAACGCTGCATCCCTACATGACTCTCATACACCCACATTTCTTTGGGTTGCAGGTGTATCATTCATAAACTATATATACTTGCCAGTGTCTATCAAAAAACGTTTTTATTGGGAGCAATAGAGCTGCAGAATCCAAGGAACAAAGCCGTGTAGGCAACAGTCTCATTTTAGGTTGCACCATTCTTCTGTGAAGAGGCTGGGAAAAATCTTACCTCATTTGTGCTTACACAGGTACACTGGTGGACCTGGAGTTTCTTAGTTGGAAATAAAATGATTGATGTATTTTCATTACTTTGCAGCTTATGATCTCAATTTTCATTGCAACCTTATTTCATGATTTCTCAATACTCATTTTTTCTTATTATTTTTTTTCTGATGGGCACTTGACAAGTATATTTGATTTCCATGAGCTCTTTAATATCAAATATCCCCTGTGGAGGACACGACTGTAGACAGTAATAGAGTTGTGATTGAAACCGTAAGCAATTCACAGGTTTTACAGGAAGATACGCACCTAAAGGCATCCATGCACTACCTCCAATTCGGATCTAACTCAACAATTGCCAAAATTTTCAAGGGATGCTTTCTTAGAGACCTAAGCATCACTGCATCAGTGAAGTGAAACAGTCTGTTCAATTAGATACACCTTTGCAAGCAGTCAATAAACCCCTGTTAAATAACTGAGATGTTGATGTTCCCGTTTCTGTCTTTAATGCTTCTCTCTAACCTCTCTGCATTTTTCCTACTGTGAGGTGTAGAAGAGGTGGTGTCCCTGTCAGGAAGTAACAGGGTAACGGCTGTTTTTCTTCCTTCTTTTTGGAGTATCTCTGGAAAACCAGAATTAAGATTTAGCATTAACTGTATCAGTAAACCTCGCTAAGTCTGCTTTTTTAAACTCATGTTTGAGTGTCTCTTTAAAAGTATTCCTTTCAAAATAAGTAAATATGAAAGAGGGGTATGGTAAATTTTAATGGGCAGTCCCAATCAGGCTGATGTGGCTAACAGAAATTTGATTTGCCACTAGAAAATACAGTCCCTAGGCCTCACCTTCACATTAGTAAGGATGTTTATGTAATGACTACTGGCCTTAGGTACTCATAGGCATGTTCTTGTATATGCAAATTAGTTCTGTGCAATAAATGAAATTACAGAATTTGGCCTTTAATTCATCTTGGATTTTAAAAATCAGAATATTCGAGCATGGCATTGTATCAAACTGCATTTTTGAGATGACTGATCCACAAAGAAGAGGCAGCTCTTGGGAACACGTTCCCAGTTTCCCATCTTTGCATTCTTATCTGTCCACATAAAGATCCAGAGTATTTGTTACATGCCACAAAAACACACAGCAGAAATTCTTTGTACTTTATGTTCTGATGTAGCCAGTTGAAGCAGTGTGAAGAACTTTGCTGTTTCTGATAAATGGAGAGATTTACTTCAGTGAGGATGTTTGTAACTGAAAACTCAAAACTCTGTATGCTGGAAAAAGCTATCAAAATCCTTAAGTGTGTATTCAACAGCAGGTGTTTGAGCAGTGCTCATTGTTTCACTGCAACTATTCTGCGTGAAAAATCCGTGTGCCTTTGTAAGCAAGGTTCTGGAGCGGGCCCACGAGTAGGCACATCATGAAAGAGAAAAGATAAACTTGGAATTTCATGGTCTTGACATAAGCAACAACTTTAAAAGGGTTTTGTTGGTTTGGGGTTTTTTAGTTAAAAAGCGGCTACTAGATTGTTGAGGCTTAAATTCGCACTCCTTTGTAGCAGAAGTTTGAACATGGCTTTTTAGTGGCTTTTACTTTGTAACACTGAACTGTTAATTAAAAAACAGTATATTCCAGTATATTCCTACTCACAAGCTAATCAAGGCCTTCCACACACTAACAACACTGTACCAACTTAGTTTGAGACCATTTTGAAGTGATTTGCATCTGGTTTTAACGCATTTTACAGCTATGTTAGCAGTGAATTGTCATTATGTTTGAAACTTTAAGGCTGCTAAAGCTAATGCTGTTACTCTGGCCTCAACATTAACAAGCCTTAAAAGTGGATGTTCTAAATCATCATTACAATTTGTAAGCTAGGGAACAAAGTCACTGCAAAATCCACTGACAACATTCCAAAATAAAGTCAGGATATTGGTAAGGAGAGGACTTTCTTGGGGGCGGTGAGGGAGGGAGGAGGAGTACTTTGAGTTACAAATCTTTTAAACGTCATTTGAGTCCTTGACCAGGACAAATTTGCAAAGTTAATCTTGGAACAAGTGTAATTTCTGTTAACTTTTTGCAAATTTCCCCAGAAAATAGTTTTGGCAGTAATACTGTGTACTGAAACCTGAGTACTGATTTTGTACTGATTTTTAGCAAAGGTCTTTAGAAGGCCCCTTCAGTGCAGGTGGAAGTCCTGTTAAGTCAGGGAATGCTTCTTGTCCCAGCTCAGCTGGGTCTGTGTACGGAATTTGTTATGACAGTCAAAGTAAATGGAGAGTGGAGGCTTGGCCAGCATGCTTTTTTGATACCTTTCCTGTTACTGCCCACTATTAAAATCCATACAACAGAACCCAAATAATCACCAACGTGAGTTAAGAAATTTTACTTCTCTTTCAATTTAGTAAAATTACTGGTTGCTTCCCATTAGCCATCCTTCAAAGTATCTACACTCAATAGAGCGTAATGAAAGTGTTTGTCTACATTTTGTATACTACAGAGTGTATATCTACATCTCTTGGCTAAAAGATAGATGTTTTAAAAGGCTATTTAGCAAGCTATTGGTAGCCTGTCTTACACCATGAATCTTTCAAACAAAATGCTTGAAATTGCAATAGTATTTGGATGGGAATTTTCTGAGGAACACAGATATGCTACAAGTAATGATCCTGATAATTTGGTATGTAACATAATTCCCTCTTTGTTTCATTTCAAGAACCCATTATGGGTTCAGCAGATATCCCCCATCTCCAGATGCAAGAACTGCAGTGTTAAATGTTTTAATTGTCTAAATGCCAAATTTTGTAAGTAGATTCCCTATGGAATATACCAGGTAAGATGTTTGTCTCGGTAGCGATCGGGTCTGTACAGGCTGTTTTACCAGTATATTCATGCTGTATGTGCTGGTAAAACATTCCCGAGTACTTTCAGAGACACTGAATGTGGATATAGTAACACTTTGTTGGTTCTGTCTTGGTTTGCCTTTATAGGCCATTCTGTGCTGCTAGGTGCTGACAGCCCAGTTTAGTTACATGCCACAAAGCTTACTCCTGCAGGAAGAGAGGAGGAGCGAGACCTTTTTGCTGTGGTGAGCTGTTGGATCCTCTCGGTTGTTTTATGTAACTTCCTGCAGGGCTCAGGTCCCTGCATGCTCGTTCTCAGAAAGTGAAGATAAGCCAGATTTCCATTCTAACCAAGTTTGAATCTCTTAGATGTACATGTCACAAGATGCAATTCGGTCTCAGCTCTTGTCTCTGGATGGGGAGTAACCAACTGGAATGAGGTAGCGTAAGAAGGAGTGGAATGAACAGGAGGGAGATGGTGCCAAAGGATGTTTCAGAGACAGCCATCATGTTTATTGTGGCCAACAGACTTTCCATTACATTAACCTAGTCCTAGAGTTGGGGTGAGACACTTTGTTTTTCTTCACACTGACTGTAGTCAAATTACCCATGTAGGCATGATGCAGCTTTCCAATCATCTGCACAGGATTGCCCTGTCCGCTTGCCTGCCCATAGCTTAAATTCGAGCCTAATGCATGGAGTGAGGGTTGTACACAGCATGGGAGGTTTATGCTGGGTAGTTCAGTTCAAATAAACTGTCCTGGCTGCTCTTTCTGCCGTGTCTTACGCTGCTTTCCTTGAACTTAAAAAAAAAGCAGGGTTGTTTGGAGGGGCTTTTTATTAGGTTAGTTTTAATTTAAATCAGTTCTGCCAGTTGGTTAACCACTTGGCCACATGAGTGCTTGTGTCTACGTGAAGGAGACCTTGCTGCAGGGGGAGGAACAAAGGGTGAGCATCTGGAGGGAGAGTCTTTTAAGCCGACAGTGATGCTGATACTGCTTGTGGATCCACCCACAATGCCAGCATTTCTGCTCCCTGAAGGTCATTCTCCATGCATTGGGCCCAAATATAGCTTGGTCTACCAGGAAGTAATCTAAATGGGGCATTCAGAGGACTTTCCAGGGTAACAGCCCTATCAAAGACATGTAAAGTGACCCATTCGTCTCAGTGAATGAGCGTGTTTTAGAGAAGAATGGAACTTTTTAATGTAGGTCAGAGTGGTGATTGCTCCATTTACCTGCCACACCTCAAAAATTTCAGTATTGCCATTTGCAAACTGGGGAAGAGACAGATTTGCCCCCAGAGTAATGTGGGTCTGGCCTTTCTGCTAAAAGGGAACCATGTTGTGGATCTATGTCTAAGAAGGCCTCTCCTCCCAAAGCCTTTCAGCCTTATGGTAGTGCTCTCACACATAACCCTTTAGCATGTGTCAGATGGTGTCCCAAGTTCCATTTTGCTTGCCCGTACGTGTGCCTATACTAAATATTATATGACTATAATAAATGTAAAGCTGTGGTCAGAGCAGAGCCACAGCACAAGGTCAAGTGGATATAAAAATACACTGGAAGGATGAGTTGGATTAACTAGTGTTATTTTTAAGGGGCTTTTTTTGAGAAATCCTCCACTCTAATGACATTCTATTTAGCCAATTGTCACTACCCCAGGAGATGCTGTCAATAGGAGACAGACCTGGACAACTGGAATTCTAAATGCAACATTCACGTTGTTTTGTCTCTAAGCAAAAAGTGATGTGGAATCATAACTACTACTGCGGTGAAGAAAGGTTGTCTTGATGCCACTTTATCTATCTCAGCGTCATACATACTCAAGTAAATTAATTGTTATATTATATTATATTATGCCAAATGTCCCATGCACTTGACATCTCTTACCATCTTTGACCGAAAATAAAAGTGAACAGCAGGAAAGAAGGAGATGCCTCTCTGACAAAACAATTACAAAGAGCAAGCTAGGCTTTGCAGCCACAAAGCAGAACAAAAGTGGAATCCCACACAAAGGGAAGTCCACTTTCTTTGGACATTTGTTTGTCAGGTAAATCCCACTCTCTGGAAAGTTTTCTGAGAAAAAAAACTTTTACTTGGAAAGCCACTTGTGTTCTTTTTTTTCTGTTAGTTCTTGCTTCATGTCTACCCTCCAGCGTTGATACAAGCAGTTTCCAAGTAGAGACTGCAAGTGTGCTCTGCAATTCTCTGCTCTGACCTACTAAGGATTTAGGCAGTCCTTTGCCTCAGTGCTTTTGTGTGGTTCTCACCAAACATCAGCATTTAAAAACAGATGCATATTTCTTAAAATATCTGCTTATTTTAATGAATAAAAAAAGTCTTTTTTTATTTTCTGGAAGAAGAAGAAAAATTTTGGGGTGACATTGTACTGAATGACAGCAGAGTTTTGGAATGATTGGGATCTTTGTGCATCACTCAGAATTTAAAGTGCAGTTTGTCTTCTCTGCAGTGCTAACTGCCTGCCTCAGGTTAGCTTTTCTTGTGTGAGAGCAGTTGCACTGCAACAAAAACAACCTTTGACCTGCTCAAAGTTAGGGCTGGCACAGCTGGGAACTTGCTGGGCTGCTTCAGCTCACACAGAGAACCATTTGGGGTTTTATTCCCCACTGGGCTAGCCTTGTGTCAGGTTAGTGAGCCGAACTGTTTTATAGGGGATCCAGCAAGCATCAGATTGCTCAGAGGGGCATGGAGAAAAAGGGATCTTCTTGTTGCAGTTATCAAATCAGCTTGAGCTGCTTTATGCAACTTCAGCCTTGCACTCATGGAACAGAGCAGGTAGAGCAGAACATGTAACTGATCCACATTATTTTCAATACAGTTATTTTAAAAACTAAATTAAAATTGAACAATTGAATTAAATGTACTAGAGTGAGTTAGGGTTGGAACATTTTTCTGGTTCACATGTGGAAGGAGTAACCTGTTATTTTAGTACTGCTAGGAATGGCGAGGTCTTCAGGTGGCTCAGCATGTTCTAGAAGGACACCTGACTGCCGTGGTGACAGGGACAGATGCCTTGTTCTATCAAAGACAGCAATTCTGTATGCAAGTAATACGATGCAAGTTCAAGGATGTATTTTTGAACCAACTCATTGCAAAGAGAGAAGAGGTTTTTAAACCAACAATGATACTAGTATTACAAGCCAAATAAGGTTTATACTGAGAAACCAATGTAAAATGTGAAAAGTGGTAGATAAGTATACACTAGAACAACTGTGTGTCTGTGTCACTGTATAAATTAATATGATAAAAAATTATTTTCTAGGGATCTTTCTCTGATTTCTCAGAATTGTTTTAAAAATGCTACTCAAATGGCAGATAAAATCAACTTGGTGGAAATTATTTACCTTTGTAATGTCTCTCATAAAAGAATTAACAATAAAATAATTAACCATAAAGCAGGAAATAAAGCACTATATCCAGTAATATTTTTGTGTAAGATTTTATGAAAATGGACTTGGGTGGAATTTAGGCCTCTGTATATAAAAAACCCTGCTGGCTGTTACTGCTGCAGTAAGGACTTGACTATTTGACTTTAGTTGTGCCCTTTTGTGTGCCCAGAACTGACCTAGCTTTGACAGGGCTGTACAGGTCTATGCCCAAAGGTGACTGAGATCCAGAAATGAGTTCATAGAATCATGAAATGGTTTGGGTTGGAAAGGACCTTATAGATCATCTAGTTCCAACAAGTTGTTCTGCTTGAGTACACCCAAAGGGAAACCCTGGAAATGCATGCCTTGCAGGCGGTATAGGCTGTAGAGGACTTACACAATCACAAAATGAAGGAGCGTCTAGTAGGATTTTGCAGAGTAATGGTTAGTTATGGCATGGCATTTGCCATTTACCATGTCATTGTTCCCTGCACTGTTTCTATGTTTTCTGTACTTCATTTGGTAACTGGACAAGGCAGACCCCTTGCCCAGTACAGAACAGATACCAGAACCCAGGCCTGTCCCTTTTAGGTGGGCATCAACTTTGTGTACTTTCTTTCTGGCTCATTGAATACTCCAGTTCATTGCTGCACAGCATCATACCTTCAGTGGGCAGACAGGGATGGTCCTCCACCTCAGCATAGGCAGGTGGCAAGGCCAGGAGGAGCATAAATGCTGATAAAGGAATTACGAGTTGTGTTTTCCCCACCCTGCTTAGCCAAAAAGTTCTCTTACATGGTTTCAACTGTTTGGACAATTGCAGAGGACTAACTTGCTAGGAAGATCATAGAGATGGTAATTGGAAATAATGGGATGAAATTTTAACTGTACATGTTTTCTTTGATGAGTCAAAGTGTTATTTTCTTTTCAATTAAGCCTGTTAGTTGTGGCATGTAGGTGAGCCAAGGCATGTAGGCAGAGGCTGTATCTTTTATTAGACTAACTGCTAAAAGCTCATAGTTAAGGATTATGATGGGAACTCATACCTTGTTTTCATTTAAATGACTGAGGGTGAATATATTAAAGGGGAGCAAGCATGTACTCATGTGGGCAACCTACACTCATAAATAAGTATTTAATTTCTTACTATCTGAGAGAGTCTCTTTGCATGCTAATTTCAAAGGAAGTTCATTAAACCAACCTGTTGTATGGCTGCTGGATCAGCATACAGCTGTGTTCTGTTGAGGTCTTGCGTTTCTTCCTGCTTACAAAGCCTTTCTAACAGTAACTTTTTGCCTTCTGTTACTGTGTGCACTTTCTCTGTTAATAGTTTTTGGAAGTGGAGTATGGTGTTTTCAGAAGCACTTTTCTTAAGTGGAACAGGTGGCACCTCTGTGGACAAAAGCAAGTAGTTAGAGTGCACAAGTCAACGAACTGCTGACACTGAAGCTTAGCACATGATAGATTTTCCTAACGCTGTTGTTCTCTTACCCTCTTTTGGCAGGTGTTGCCTGGTGTTGTATAAGGGGTCATTGTATAACAGCGAGTAGGAATGAAGAGGACCTTGTAAAAATCACTCATATTTGAAACTCTCAGCTTTGTCTAACTGCTGCCTTCTGCAAGACACACTTATCTAATAGACAATAAATGAAAATATATTAAATAACATAGAGTTAGTTAATCTGGTTAGTATAGTTTGTGGTGGTGAACTGAGCAGGCTGAATTCAGAAATGTTGTGGTGTTCAGATCTGTGTTCATCTGTCTGTAGGCAAGATACCATTTTAGTATTAAAAATAGGGGTGATCCTCCTAAAAACTAAGTTTGTCATCCCTCATTGTTGGATTTTGATTATTTAGGGCCTGACAATTCTGCCGGGAAGGAAAATAAGCTCCAAACCTTTCCTACATCAGAGTACTTCTATCCACCCCTTAATTTTTCTCTCTCAGTGATTCTATACCCTATCTTCTCTTTGGAATACCTGTCTTAACCTGTTTTCTCTTGTACAACATGTTAGACATTACATGTTAGACATCATATGTCTAAACATGTAATTTCTTCTTTTGTTTACTGACACATAGTATAATATGAGGAAACCACAACCATGACTGTGATACCATCCCTATTTTCCTCTGAGCATCACAGTTAATTTAGACATCTTCTATTTAAAATCTTTTTATCTTTTCCTTGCAGTTGATTCTTATAAATCAAAGAAGTATTTCCTGATGTTTACCTCATTTATACCAGTGATGAGGACTGAAATAAAGAAATTGCAGTTTTCCTTAGGCCCACATTTTTATAAGGACTCTTCTTTTGCAGATTGTTGAGGGTGAGAGAAGGCGGCTGGTTTGGAGCTTGGTGTTAAGTTCTAGGGTTTTTTTAAAACTGTTTGAGAACTGGAAAGTAGAATCTGGCATCCAATTCAACATCACTGTATTTCTGATCAACATCACTGCTTTAAAAAGTCAGGGGCTCTTACCATCATTCCATGTTTTTCTCTTGATACTCAAGGATCCTGTGTGGGCTGTAACATCTCCCACTGAAACTTAGAAGAGAAAAGCAAGGTGACTTAATATTTTTCAGAGATTCTCAAAGCACAGTCAGTCACACACCAAAAAAGCTTTATACTACAAAAGCAAATGCATTGGGACAAGTGACCTGGAGCAATGAGAATTTTCTAGAGAAGTTAGGTGCTGGGTTGGCACACAAAATCAGGGTGGAGACACATTTGGCAGATGTCTCAAACATCTTAATAACTAAAGCTTCTTTTCTGAAGGGTTATTGTTTTACTGTCTCCTGCATCAGCATTGACAGCACAGACTACACAGCCCCTTTCCAGCATGCTAAAATGTAAGACAGCCAGGTTGGCTCAAATATTCTTGGTGTTGACAAATTCCATTCACAGAGAGTAGAAGTGAGCAGTAATATCTTCAGTTTCTGGATTTGGAAGAGAATGTCTGTTTTAAGAGTGTGATTGAGTACAAGAATGAGGCAGGTGAGAAGCAGTGGTGTCATCCCATGGCTGTGTGGATGTCAGCTAATGGCATGGCCATATGGTGCCCTCGGACACAGCATTAGGGCTCTGATGGCTCCTGCTGTTTCTCCTCAAGCTGTCCATCTGGCCTCTGCTGCAGAAGTGGTTCAAGTCCTTAACTAATTTTTATGATGTTGCAAATTATTATCTAACATCTCGAGAAAAACCAGAATTAGTTCTGTTTTACAATAACTCACTGAGGTCTAAGCTGCAGTGGTTTAAGCTGCTTCTACAAGAGCATCTGATCTGCCTGGAGCAGGGACAGGTGCCTGTGAGAGCTGCAGCATTTGGCCAGTCATGAGAACCCTTACAGCAGATGCAAGGCTAGCTGTGTGGTTCCTAGATCAGAGGTCTTTTGATACTAAAATAGAAGGAAACTCTATTTAGAAAACTGATTCTGCTTGAGCAGAATTAATGTAATATTTAGACGTGCTCAAATAAACATCACTGCCCTGGATTTTTTCTCTCTCTTGACTGTGGTGTGAATTGAATCAATGAAGTTTGCTTTTTTTGGAGTCTTTGCACTTGGCTTGATTGTTACAGATTTCCACAGTTCTAAATTGTATGAGCTTGCAGCTCTCTATCCATAAGACTTTACATGTCTGATAGATCACCTTTAAAACCTACCATATTTTCTAGCAGCATTTCACTGTAACTTACTTAAGCTTCAAAAAGCACAAAGATTCTCCAATAACATGGAATGCTTCAGGTGCTTTCACTTTTTGTTAATGTTCTCACTTCTAAACTCCTCCAAAGACTATTTCTGTTTGCTAAGTACTGCCTATGTGACCATGTGGATACAGGTTCTTCAGTTATTTTCCCTCCCCATTCTGGCCACATATTTCCCCCTCACAGCATGGATCAAAAGGCAACTTTTAAGTTTCATTTTAAGCACTGTATCTCATCACTGAAGTTTTTAGTACCTGATAGGAGGCTTGAACTTTCACATCCCCAGCTTGAGGGACCCAGAGGCTGTCTTCTTAAGATACAGTCAACTTCATCGTAAAATCTCATTTTCCTCCTGGGATTACCAAGATGCTCATTTTCCTTCTGCAGTGCCCGGTATTCGTATTTTAGGTTCTTGTACTTCGTGCGACATTGTTTCCAGTCTCTGTCTATACCACGTTTCATTAACCTTCTGGCAATTTCCTCAAATATTTCTTTATTTCTTGTGGCCCCTTCAAGCATTTGTTGTATCTTTTCATCTGACCATATGTTTATCAGTGCTCTGACTTCATTATCACTCCAGTGTTTTCCTGCTCCAGTATCATGAACTGTAATAACTTTAAAGTGATTTTGTGCTTCATCCAAGGGAGTGTGAGTCTCTGAAAATGAAATTGAAACAGCAGCTGAGTACTGCTGAATATACATACATTAAAGTGTAATTGTAGCTAATGGTTTGGTAACAAGCTGAAGGATTAATTGATGTTTATAATAATCTCTTGTTACGAATATCTTTTAACTCTACAATGTTAATTTCCATTCATGATTACATGTCTCGTAAGTGTGCAAAATATGTAACAAGTGAAATCTGTTGTTTCCCCAAGGCATCTAAAATTCCACATTTTGTCAGTGTAATTTTGTTTCTATACTAAAATAGAAGGAAACTCAGGTACGTGTCAAATTAAAGACACAAGTGCTACATGCAGAAAAGCAATAGAGAGAATCACAGAATAGCTATGACTGGAAGAGACCTTCAAGATCATCCAGTCCAACCGTCTACCCAGCACCACCAAAATAACCCCTAAAACTTTCAGGTAGTTGTAGAGAGTGATGAAATCTCCCCTAAGCCTCCTCTTCTCCAGGCTAAACAACCCCAGCTCCCTCAGCCATTCTTCATAAGACATATTTTCCCAAGCCTTGACGAGCCTCATTGCCCTTCTCCGGACACGCTCCAGCACTTCAATGTCCTTTTTGAAGTGAGGAGCCCAAAACTGAACACAGCATTCGAGGTGCAGCCTCACCAGTGCCGAGTAGAGCGGGACAATCACTGCCCTAGTCCTGCTGGCCACACTATTCTTGATGCAGGCCAAGATGCCATTGGCCTTCTTGGCCACCTGAGCACACTGCTGGCTCATATCCAGCCGGCTGTCAACCAGCACCCCTCAGTCCCTTTCTGCTGAGCAGCTTTCCAGCCACTCTTCCCCGAGCCTGTAGCAATGCATGGGGCTGTTGTGGCCTAACTGCAGAACCCAACATTTTTCCTTATTAAGTCTCATACAGTTGTCCTCAGCCCATTGACTGAGCCTGTCAAGGTCTCTCTGTAGAGCCTTGCTATCCTTGAGCAGATCAACACTCCCACCCAACTTAGTGTCATCTGCAAATTTACTGAGGGTGCACTTAGTCCCCTCATCCAGGTCATCAATAAAGATATTAAACAGGGCTGACCCTAAAACTGACCTCTGAGGAACATCACTTGAGACTGGCTGCCAGCTGGATTTAGCCCCATTCACCACAATACTCTGGGCCCGGTCGTCCAACCAGTCTTTGACCCATTGAAGAGCGTGCTTGTCCAAGCCACATGCAGCCATTTTTTTTTTAGAAGAATGCTGTGAGGCACAGTATCAAAAGCCTTAGTAAAATCTAGGTAGATAACATCTACAGGCTTTCCCTCATCTACTAAGTGGGTCACTTGGTCATAAAAGGAGATCAGGTTGGTCAAACAGGACCTTCCTTTCATAAAACCACGTTGGCTGGGCCTGATCCCCTGGTTGCCTTGCAGGTGCCACGTGATGGCATTCAGGATTATCTGCTCCATCACCTTCTCCACAACTGAGGTCAGGCTGGCAGGCTTGTAGTTCCCTGGATCATCCTTCTGACCCTTCTTGTAGATGGTTATTAACATTTGCCAATTTCCAGTCAGCTGGAACTTCTGCAGTTAATCAGGACTGTTGGTAAGTGAAAGTAGCTTGGCAAGTTCTTTTGCCAGCTCTCTCATTACTCTGGGGTGAAGTCCATTGGGGCCCATAGACTTGTGGGTGACTAACTGGTAAAGCAGGTCACTAACCAATTCCTCCTGAATTGTGGGGGCTTCACTCTGCTCCCTGTCAGTAACTTCCAGCTCTGGGAGCTGCGTATCCTGAGGACAACTGGCCTTGGTATTAAAGATTGAGGCAAAGAAGGTATTTAGTACCTCTGCCTTTTCCTCATCCTTTGACACTAAGTTAGCCTCTGCATTTAATAAATGATGAAGGCTCTTTTTAACTCTCCTTTTATTGCCAATGTATTTATAGAAACTTTTTTTGTTGTCTTTGACTGCAGTGGCCAAATCAAGTTCAAGTTGGGCTTAGGCCTTTCTAATTTTCTCGCTACATAGCCCCGCTACATTTTTGTAGTTCTCCCAAGTTGCCTGATCCTCCTTCCAGAGGTGTTACAATCTCTTTTTTTTCCCTAAGATAGAGCCAAAGTTCTCTTTTTAACCAGGCTGGTCTTCTTCCCCAACAACTTGTCTTCCTACACATGGGGACTACCTGTTCCTGAATATTTAAGAATTTCTTCCTAAAACACATCCATGCTTCCTGGACCCCTTTCCCTTCAGGACTGACTCCCAAGAGACTTTACCATCAAACTCCTAAACTGGGCAAAGTCTGCTTGCTGGAAATCCAGGGTGGTAGTTCTGGTGGTGCCTCTCCTAACTTCACCCTGTATTGAAAACTCTTATCATTTCATGGTCACTATGCCCAGGACGTCCACCAACCACCACATTACCCACTAACCCTTCTCTATTCACAAATAACAGGTCTAACAGGGCACTTCCTCTCGTAGGCTCACTTATCAATTGTGTTAGGAAGTTATCTTCCACACACTCTAGGAACCTCCTAGACTGCTTCATCTCTGCTATGTTATATTTCCAGCAGATATCTGGAAGGTTGAAGTCACCTACAAGTACAAGGACTGGTGACTGTGAAACTTCAGCAGCCACTTGTAGAATGGCTCATCAACTTGTTCGTCTTGGTTGGGTGGTCCATAACAGACTCCCACTGTGACATCTGCTCTGCTGGCCTTTTCCTTGATCTTTACCCATAGACACTCAACCTTATCATCATCGACATCATCATCAACTTCAGTGCAATCAAAGCACTTGATCAATCAAGCTTTAAAGCATCAAGATATCAGCATTGATAAGAAAATTACTTTCCGGTATGTTTTCAAATTAGAATGGCAAGGCAAAATATGCAAATGAAAATACTACTGGGGATTCAATAGAAGAAAAAATCTTGCCTGCATACTCAGAAGTAGGCAGATACTGTTCATCAGATAAGTATAGAATGCATAGTTGAACTACAGTATTACTGCCCATTTTGCTCATGACAGGGAATAGAGCTATGAAACTAATTTATCACTAATTAAGTTTAGTGATAAAGCTAGACTGGAGTCAGAGAAAAGTAGAGCTGTGTTTACAGTAGAGATCTGGTTGCTCCAGCTTTGGTACTGAAATTGCAATGTGATTTTGTTTCAGAGTAAATTCATGGAAATTAATACTCACCCGTCCCAACCACCCGTTTTCCTACTGGCGTACAAGATCTGTCTTCTGAGGTAGTGCTTATAGAATCATCATCTACAGAAACACAGAGTTTTAAATAAAATAGACTTGTACTTAGACAAATAAATTGCTAATATTATTGTCATCCTATGCATGTAACACCTATCTTCAATTTAAAATGTTGTAATACGTTAGTCTAATCCATTTGTTCTAACAGGTCTTCTGCCACAGGCCTCCCTAAATCAAATTATTTATTGGCATTTCCCGTAAATCCTATCTGTCTTTCACATTCCCCAAAAGGTAGCTGTAGATGCAGCACATTTACAATACGTGATTAAACACATAGGCATATGTGGATGATTTGTATCTCACATGTAAGTCTATTTGCATAACATGTTTGTACACACTGATTAGCATGGGTGTGCCTTCCAGTTTTTTTCCTAGGAAATGTGGGCAGGGCAGGCTTGGTGAGGCTTTGGTGCCATTTGTAAGGGCACATGTCTGTGGATCCACTCACACCTAACAGGGCTTGGACTGCAGCCTTTTCCTTCGTGGGGTCATGCAGTGCTGTCATGGAACGAGCAGGGACTTGTGCCCTGGAAGACCACTGTCCTCCGCTTGAGTCTGCAAGTTGTGCATGTGATTGGGATGCAATGAGGAGGAGGGAGAGGCACAGGCACCTGTCAGCAGACCTGCACGCAGTGTGATCTTCCATAAGCTGCATTTCATACTGCTGGTGGGGCTTTTCTCAGGCCTTTGTGAGTTTCCCTGGTACAGTAGAAAGAAACTGAAAAGAGACCTTTGCTCCTTAGTCCTACTTGTTCTCCTTTATTCAGGACTCCATTTTACNTCAGAACTCCTTTTTCCCACCCCCACCAAAAAAAAAAAAAAAAAAAAGAGTTGTTTAGAATCCCTTTGAGTAAGCTACCATGGTGGGTTTCAAAGCTGGGCTCTGAGGCGCACCTTTACATGACTCCAGGAGGGAGGGAAGGAAGGGATGCTAGGTTTTGTGGAGAAGCTTGCATACTTTTGCTTTCCTTTAGGAGACAGCCATGTTTATTTACTTTTGGGTGAAAGGCTAGTCTCTGGTACAGAGCCTTTGTGATGGAGATAACAGAAGTAGAAGAAAAATTGGAAACCAAACAATTCATTAATGCTTTTGTGGAAATCATTAGCCTCAGCTTAAATTGCACTTTCTATATGCAGGAATGGCTCTATCCAAAACTATTCTGTGTGGCTTAAATGGAATTCATATTTGCTTTATAACTCACTTTCTCTTAAGTGATTTGGCAAATACTTGTTTTCATAAGCCATATACATGAATACATTTTATACCTAAGGAAAATCGGTATAAATGAAAAAATTATAAATTATAAATAGGTATAAATCAGAAATTATTCTCTCATAAGCACGTGTGTGTGATTTACTTGGGGTACTAGAAAAAAAGTGTTTTTTCATAAATAGGCTACCCCATAACTCTTAAGAAAAACATGGCATCTTCCTTTAAAACTTGCAGCTATTTGAAATACAACCTTGGGCCAAAATGGAGCAGCAGGTCTACTCCTGAGCTCTTCGAGTCATTTTTTAAAAAAAAAACTATTACCAAAAAAAACCATGGCCTTCATTTATGTGCTCATTCTCTCAACCATGCTGGCTCTCTAATCTCTTTTTGCCTTTGGCAGTGGCACTTGTGTGTTGCTGACTTGTGTGATTACTATCCTCAGTTGGATATATTATATGACAGGAATAGGGAATTTGTGTGTATAAGGCAGTCAGTTGATCTAGATGACATTTTATTCTGTGTCATCGTGTATGAACTCTTCTCTTCGCGTTATTGTCACCTTGCCATGTCTCTGAACTTTCAGGGACACGGCTTTACTTTATCCTCAGTGTAACCTGTGTTTTGTGTGTCATTGCTGTGATGGCATTGCTCTGATGTTGTCCTCAGCATTGTGCTCCTTATGTTTGCCTTTCATAATCAATCGTCATAATCAAACTGTTTGCCTAGGCAAACAGTTGTAAAAGCTGTGTTGGATAGGGTGTCTCAACACTCAAACTCCATATAACATAATTGCCAAAAAGGAAGCTCTTGCCTGCATCACAGAAATACTGCTGCATACCATAGAACTTTCAGTGTTAAAAGGGCAAAGAATTTGTTCACGGAATCATTATAATGGATTTTTTTATTCTTTCCATTTTAACTTCTGGGTGTAAATAGAACTACCATGAAATATATTTTGATCCAGAATGTCAGGCTAATAGATTTCATCGTCATCATTATTTCCTCTGATGCCTTTTTTCATGACCTTCTATGGTTTCTATGCTCATTTATTCTAGAAGATTAATATCCCTACTGTATTCTAATGGTAAATTTTAACATTTTAAATAAAACAATTCTTCTCCTGAATACTTGTAACTGAATGTATGACTTCTCCATATTGCTGAAGCTCTGATTTCAGTTTTACTTGTAAAATAGTTCGGAATATTTATGGCAATTGTTTGATAGTAAGTAGTCTGAAATTAAAGGCACTGTCATGAAGTAGTTTGAAAAGACAGGCAAGGCATAAAATGTTCAGTGTTTCTGAGACAGCTATTTAGCTCTGCAGTTTACCCTCTCACAACTGCGCATGAAAAAAGAACAGTATTTGTGTCACATTCAAATTCAGACTTACTACATCTAGCATAATCAGTTTGTTGTCTGGGAAAATAAGATCTTGTTATTAATTGGGGGAAGGAGAAATAAGCGTTTATGCATTTTTGTGCTAAGAAATAAAACAAAAACCAGGGTTTATCATAACCCAGAAGTAGAACTTGTATAATGTGTGGAAATAACATAGGAACCTTAGAAATCTGCAGTTACTAGTAAAGTAGAATGTGCTGTTACACCCATCAAGACACAGTCTTGACCTACCTATATCAATCGTCTCCTTCTTTATTTGTGTGGCTTCCAGAGCTGCTGGGGTAGAGTTGGCAAAGTCCCCCTCATCTTCAAGGGTTTCTGTAAAAAAAATAAATATTACAGAGTTCTCATTAACTAAACAGGTCTTGAGTTACGTCTTGAAGATCACTAAGTTCAGAATGCCATTAATGATAACTGTTATTAAAAGATTTCATCTCTTAATACATTAAAGCTGCCATTTCTCTGCAGCAGTTGGCTTAAGAGCAGAGTGTATGCGCTTATAAGCAACAGATGCATAAGGGAAGTTTATAGATTAAATGTGCAAACTCTTGAGTTATTTAAACCTGGGTGAGAATTGTAGAATGGTTTGCTGATTGTGGTTGTATGACATGCAGTAATTAGTGAACCTCTATGCAGCAGAACAGGCAAGATGGTGACTTTCATAAGGGGTGCTTCAACACCTACTGAAATTACTGGAAGTCTCACAAGCAGCTGATGCCCAGAGTCACTGAATTAGCCCCAAAAGAGGCAAGGGTCCCTTTACTGACATTGCATCAGGGTGCTGTGTCTGGATGATTGATCTGCAAGGCTGCCTCCCCACATGATAAAGACAAAGTTCTAAATGCCTGTCCTCAGAGCATCCCCCATGCTGCAGCAGGGGTTTACATCACACAGCTGGGCCCCAGCTCCCGGCAGGGTGACAGAGCTGTCCCTGGGCTCCCCTCCACGGGGAGGAGATCTCTGCTCCTCTGCCATTGGCCCTTCGGTGTTTAATGGAGAACTCCACCCCTCCGCCCAGGCACAGACAGATGGATGGACAGGCGGATGACGCAAGCGGTCTTTTGGATCCTCCTTTCCAGGTGAGGACACTGCTGGGCAGAGATTAAATGGTGAAGGCCATACCGCGGATCGATGGCAGCGGTTTCTGGCTCCCAGCCTGTTCTCAGTCCATTCAACAATATTGCCCCTAAACATTGAGCAATAAAGCATAATCTAGAGCCATTTTATTAAAAATTACCCCCCAAATCAATAAGGCCTTGTTTGCATCAGATGTTCTTTACAATGTGACCAACATCATGTGCCCTTTTTCTCTTTTTTTTCCCTTGGCAAGCCAAGAATGTGGGTAGGGAGCCTGGCTTTGTTTCAAAGCCACCGTTCAGGGTTTTTGGAAGGAGGGCACAAGGAGAGCAAGACTTGAGCCAAGCAGAACAAACCATGGACAGTTTCTGGCAGGGATAAAACACAGTGGCTCCGTCCGCATTGTTTAGTGAAGCTATAGACAGTTGCCAGCAAATGTGCTCAGTCCCTACGTTGTGTTAGAAGCGCTGCTCACAAGGCCACCAGAGCAATGCTGTCGCAGTCTTCCCTTTTACCCGCTCAGACTGATACAAGCACTGTTCTCTTGGCACTCTGTCACTGTCACTATTAATCCTGTTTTCTGGCTCATGAGGCAAGATTAGTAATTCGTCTCCTAATCCTTACTCTCATACGTGTATCGTATAGTATAAATGGTGAGCAGGGAATGTCAAAGCTAGGGAAAATTTTTCAGTGTGTGGCCTGTGTTTTACTCTCCAACAACTTGCAAAGTTGCTGCAGTCTCTGTCATGCAGATCTACGAGACTGGACACAGGCATCTCTGGACGCACAGTTAGGAGTTCCTGTCTGCAGCCTGAGTATGCCTTGGACTAAGCCAGTGAATAATCAAGAACTTTTGCTTTTGCACTTCTCTGTAACACTGCTTGACACTACCCTGGGGCATATGTATTAAAACATTATCTTCTTACTTTATGTCTGTATATTTTAAAATTCCAAGCACACAGCAGCAAACGTTCAAAAGAAGCCAACATTAAGTGCCTGAGCATGTACCAACTTAAGATCTTGACTAAACAACCAATTTTTAAAAATCTCTTAGTTAAGAATGTATCTTGGCAATGTCATGACTTACTCCACATTTGTCATGAGTCAAAAAAAAATAAAAATAAAAAACTAAAAAAAAATTACAAGAAAAGTCATTGATTTGAAAGAAAATACTTGCTGTAGATATTTTTTAAGAACATCAGGCTACTGGCATTCCCTAGAATCTTGTTTTCATCTCCACTGTTGTTTTCCATCATACTTCAGATTTAATCAGACACCTGTACACAGTTTGTGGTCGTACTTCAAAGTCTGACACAAGTGGAACGTACAAGGAGTTTGAATTGACTGACTACTGCCAGTGCAAACTGAAGCAATTTGCTCTTCCAAATAGATTTTTGGAATTCACTGTCTTTAAAAGTGATCCCGTGAAATAGAAAACATCAGCCAGTGACTAAATAAGGGGTTTTTTTCCAAATTGGTTTAATATGGATATCTTTTACCAGAAAAGAGAAAAATTTACAATAACCCTAGCCTCTCCCTTTTGCAAAAAACTAAATGGGTTTTGTGATTGCTGTGATGAAATGGTTTTGGTGACTGCTGTGATGCCCTTGCACCCTCTGCTGGCCAGGCTGCTGAGAAAGCTGCTCCTAGTCTAGCTAGTATGTGTAACTCTGACTGCAGAGTACATTAACTCCATGTACTAATTAGTCAGATACCCTGATACAAGGTAAACAGAATTTCTAAATTCTTATTTGTGTAAAATTATACTTTTTTTTTACATTTTTTTAAAGGCAGATGAGTATGCATATATAAATTATAATTACACGCTTGTGGTGAAACAGTTTTCTACAAAAGTTATGTTGAATATGGAGTAGTCCTTAAGAAGTCACATCCTAAAAGCTATCGATTGTCAGACATCTATGGATATCAAAGAACCAATGGGATATGGTATCCCTGCCTGACTGCCTTTTTCACTATTATCAGCAAATAAATTTGTGAATACTTACCAGTTTCTTACTTAAAGCACGCACCACAATTAGAGAATAGGCTCCGTGATATTGTAACTTAAAGAACATGGATCTTTTCTCAGCTTTATACAATACCTAATTATGTTACCATTGATAACATTAAAGTCTAGCTGTTTTTATACCAGTTGTGATGAAATTATTTGAGTCTGTATTGTTTGTTTGAGAACGAGGGAGAGAATTTTGGAAACTGAAACAGCATCTCTTTGTGATAGAGTACTGTGGTTTTGGCTTTTTTCCCTCCCAGAAGTTTGAACAGTAGTCTTTAGAGTGCATAGGCTGAGCCAGAGACACTTCTGAAACTATTGCTATTTTAATCTTTCCCCACAAAATCACATTGCAATTACAATTAGCCAGAAACAAACAAAATACACCGTTAAAATATGTATCTTTGACAAGAGAAATGGTAACCAAGGTAAGCTATAGATGACTAACACCTAGCACATCATAAAGGAATGCTGAAGTGTCAAAAATGAGTGTTCAGAACTTTACTAGAAGTATTCAGTTAACTTTATCTTAAATAACTCATTTGGAAGATTGCAATCCAAAGAGTTACAATATTATGTAGCTGCAGGCAGTTGAAAACTATGTCAGATGACAGTTTAGTGGCACTGCTGAATTTATTATTTCAGTGTCTTGCAACTGTCCGTGTATATGTAGTAGTTTTACTTGTTGATGGGGAGAAGTGGAATTTGATACATTTTACAAGTAGGTTTAATTGGATCCCACAAAGTGCTATTTATGATTTTTTATATATTTTGTCTTTCTCAAAATGAGGTCCCTATAGACAATGCACTTTTCATGACCACCTTATTTTTCTCTAATGAATGCCTCAAGTGCCTATGGTGATCTGGTAAAAAAACAGTCATATATTTCTTTGTTATTAAATTTAAATTAATAAATGTAATTGCTCTTGAATGGTAAGGCAAGAATACTACTTTCCAGTATACCTGAAGTTACCTCTCATGATCAATCATGGCTTGACTTTCTTGTCACAGCTGTTTCTTGCACTACATGCAGAGCTGCCAGATTCTCTGGAGTAGTATTTACAGTAATATCATTTGCCAGAAGATTTTTAATTTGACATTAAAATCTTTCAAGTTCATGTTAGACCATTTTAAATTCTGTAAGACTACTCCTTAACACATAATTCAGACCATATTCTGCCTCATGCTACTGAAAGAGATCATGATGTCCTTTGTTGTGGACAATCAAACCCATGAGCCTTCAAGACTGTATCTCTAAATGAATGTTAAATTCACACTTCCCCTGAAAGTTATGCTTTCAGGTGTAAACCATGTTTCTTTGTAAAGAGTGTATGATTTTCATATTCAGTGCTAGTAGTGATATTCGTAAATGAATCTTTCATCCCCTGACATGAACATTTACACGATTATATTAAACACTGATCACATTATATTGTGAAAAAGAGAACGTCATACTGGTTTATGCAGAGGAGACTGAACAATTCTAATCCTTGGGAAGACAAAGTTTAAGTAAAAGTAAATGCAGTAATACATTGCACTCAACTTGCTTAGACCAACAGTTTCTTCTTTAGATCTTGGGTCATGAAGCTTTGAAAAGTTTACTTACTAGACTGTTTTAATTAAATTTAGCAGAGTAAATGTGCATGTGTGCCTGGACTTATTGGAAGTATGGTTATCACTATGACGTTATCTCCTGCTTTTTAGTTCTCTGCGTTTTCCAATCATCATTACAATGTGGGCTTATTAAATTTAGGGATTTATATAAAACAGAAGACTTTCAGTTTACCTGAGTCAGAAACTTTCTTTATATCTGCAACCTGTAGGTCTTCTGACATATTACTAACAGAGTCCTCTTCACCTGTGTCTCCAGGCATTTCTGCGTAAATAATGCTATGTTAATTAGGGCACCACATTTGTGTACTATGTAAGAACAGCTGTGCTATGTCAAATCAAGAGATTTGTCCAACCTGGAATGCTTCTTATGCCAGCAGGCAGTAGTAGATGCATTAGCAAAGAGTCTAGAAATGGCAACTGAAGAGTGAATATTCTCCAAAAACACTCTCATAGTTTTCAGCCAGAGACTCTGTGTTATATTTTTCTTGACTTATTCCATTACTTTACTAACGTCTAGTCTTATATTTGGCCACCGTAATATCATCCCCTGTGTAGGATTCCTACTGTGTAATAAAGAGTTTTATGTTTAATTATGTTCTTAAACAACAAGCCTGTTTCTGGTTGTACATACCAAAGAAAAACTGTTTTTAACTTGTGGGTGGGTAGTACAGGTTCTTCAGCCTAGTCTAGTTCTGCATTAATCCATGCACTACCAAGTTAATAGTCAATAACCATACAAAAATAAAGGCAAGCTGAGCCAGCATTCTTGGTGCTATTCCTTTTGCTATTTTCACAACATTTGTCTCACTAGTTTGGAGTCTTGCTCCAAAGGCCAGTAAAATGGGGCTACTGGGGACCATAAAAGAAAGGCGGTTTAAATGTTAATTTTTTAACTGATGTCCATATCTACAGATTTCTTTTGTTCAATGTCTTTATTTTTCCAGTAACACAGTGTGACCATCTCATCCATTTTTTGAACTAAGCTAGAAACAGTCTCTTCTGCCATGATTTTGACTGGAATGATCTCTCTGTATCACTTTATCTTATCCTATGTCTTCATCTTTTTTTCCTTGTTTTGTTTCTCAATTCTATTGAAAGAGAATCATTCTGAAAGATTACCTTATAATGTGAAATGAGCAACTGGACAAAATAGTAAATTTCCATTCAGTGTGTCGTCCCCCCCAGCAAATTGATTAACCTGGCTGGTTGCTCTTTTTTTTTTGTTTGGTTGTTTGTTTTTTGTTCTTTTAAGGTCCCACTACTGATAGAAAACTTTAATTTTAAATGATATATGGGTATGAAGTACTTACCTATGGAATCCTTTTCTGATTTTGCGTCTGTCCATTCTGGAGGCCTCTCACTTTCATCATTATCTGATTTACTTGCTTGTTCCATGGTGCTGTGCCCCAGGATAGCATCCAGTTCATTAAAAAATTTCATACTTCTACTTGTACTCCCTGAGTCTTGGGCACTTTTCACACTCTTGTATTCATGTTTCAGATTTTTGTATTTTGTCCTGCACTGCTTCCAGTCCCTGTCAATTCCAAACTTTTGAAGTCTAGCAGCAACCTGTTCAAATATTCTTTTATTTCTCACTGTCCTCTCCAGTTGTTGCTGGATATTTTTGTCTGACCATACGCATATCAAAGCTCTGACTTCATTAACAGTCCAGTGTTTTCCTCCTTCATTTGCTACTGTTGGAATAAAAGCCGGTGTTTTGGAAGCCTCTGCTGCTGACGTTGGGTTACCTGCATTGGGTGGTTGGGGTGGGGACAGGACAGAGAGAATGAGAATGAAGTATGCAGTTTCCTCATGACTTGTCTCCCCAGGGAAAGATGGAGCAGAGGTGACATTAAAATTAAGCTATGGGTTATTAATTTGTCAGCCTTTTTGTTGGTTCTGACATCATTTTGGCTTCTCTTGAAAACCGGTATTAAGATAGCACATGTACATTTAATTAATCGGAGAGGAACATTTCTTACTTCTGTTCCTTAGTATGTTGAACTTTTACTTGTAACACGAGAATAACCGGTAAGCTGTTTTGTTGTTCAGACATTAAGAGGAGAGGAGTACTGTTTGGAAGATACAAAGTGCTGTATCAGCACTTTGAGTCACTGACACTAGCATCGAGATTTAGTTTTCTGCATTCATGTCATTCTTTTGGTTTTACACACATGGAGAGCTTTAAACTGGGTGGGGATCTGAAAAATCCTATCCTTAACTCTTAACAAAGCTCCCTTTTGTGGGGAGCTGAGCAGTGGAGACTTTTGCCTTAAGTCATACAAGAATATTGTGTGATAACAAACCCAGTTCTCATAGTACAGAACCTCCACCTTTCTCAGTGCAGGTCACTCAAAAATATTAGTGTTTTTTTAGTAATAATTAAAGCTCGAGTTATCTTACTCTGCAGAACTAAAATATTTTTTTACTTTCTCCAGTCTTGAACTTTAATTTTTAATATTAGGAGTTAAAGGATGCCATGCAATTACTTAAAACAGTGAAATATCATCACTTGCAGTTTTATTTGTTTCCTTCTAATTATGAATTTGCTTTAAGACTTTATTATGATTATCAAATTAGTTTGGAAAGTGGTTTCTCATGCATTTTCTAAATGTTTGCAAAAATAACTATTTAAAAAAACCCACCACAATTACAGTGCCTCATCAAAGAGAGCAAACGTGAAAGTACACAGTAACTGACACAGTTTTTTGCAATCATACTAAAGTGATAAATGCCTTTGCAAGTGTCTTATTCTAAAAGGGCAGGCCAGGTTACAGGGGCTGGGTACTTTATAGTCACTGAGCTTTGTGTGATGGCAAAAATACCTGACCTTTGCTTGCACTTATAGCTTCAGCGGAGCATACCTGTGTATAATAACATGTCTGGGGACAAACTCGTCCTAGATAGAGGCAATCTTTGCTAGTCTCCATAATTCATTCTAGTGGTGAAAAAGTTGTACTAACAGATACCAGTTTTTTCCCAGTTAGTCTCCTGTTAATCGGACCTCTGCAGCAGCCAGGTCAGTGATACATTGTTGAAAAGGGTAATTTTCAGGAGACATATCAATTATGCTTTCTTCACTTCTTCCTGAGAGAGTGAAAGAAAATGCCTATTTACAGGTGAATGCAACCACAGGAATTGGTGGGATAGGCTTGATGTAGTCTCTGCACAGTGTTACTGGCAGTATTTCAACTATGTGTACTTCCAGAGTCATTCATTCTTCACTACCAGAGTGTCACGCAGACCAGAAAGAAAAGGCACAGGGGAAGAAAAGAGGAAGAAGAATGCGGAAGGTGCTCCTGGCACTTTCCAGTCAAAGCCATAGAGTACGAGACAATCTGGGAGGGATAAGGTTTCTTTAGTTCTTGTGTAGACCAGTATTTCTTGCAACTGAGCTTACTTTTGCTTGCAGATATTAGTTCAAATGAGTTCTAGTAACTCGGTGTATTGCTCATTCAGTCTGCTGTATGCAGAGTGGAAAACTGTAGCTTTCTTTGTTCCTCATTCTCTTTAAAAAACATCAGATATCTTACCCATAAGCACTGCTTTGCAACAAAGTTTTTATGGGTAGTATGAAATTTTTCCTTATGTCACAAATGTATTTTAGCTCTAATTTGTTTTAAAAAATTGTTAAGACAGGATATACATCTCTTTTATTCTGAAAGATGTGTTTATGCCATATTTGATTTTTTTCTAAGCTTCCTCAAAATGAGAAATCTGCTGAAATGAAACCAAAATTTTGAAGCAATATCGATAAAAAGGGCTCAACATTTTTCTTTCAGTGGTGTCTGAAATAGTGCCTGAAATCTAAAGACTAAGAGAGGCACTAGGAAAGACATTTTAGTATCAGTACATACTTGAGAGCCCATACAATTGAATTTATTTTGTTGATTTTGTAGAAAGCAGCTTTCTCAGAATTGAAGATTTTTTTAGCAGGCCAAAAGAATCTGCTTGGCAGTGCGTTGCAAGAGCACTGAGTAACACCAACATATTCCTGTAAAGGATATAGTGTGTAATGTAAAAGCCATAGGTTTAACTGAGGCTTTGTTTTTTCTCCCTGAATACAGCACCTTGGAGATTCTGTAGTGAAGGTGGTTGTAACTGTACTGGGATGTTTGCTAACGCATAGAGAGTATGTAAAAAATGGAAAGAGCACATAGGAAATTCAGGACAGTGCTGCTGTTCCTCCAGGCAAGCAATCAGCTCATCAGCTGCCTAATTCTGCCTAAAATGTGTTGAGGTTCCTCCACTCCCTTTAGCATCCCTTGAAGGGGCTCATACCAAGGATGATCTTCCTCTTTCTGTCTTGACAGATTTGTGCCTTTGCTCTGTAATGACCTTGAGCAAACTATAGTAGGATGGTTTCCAGATAAGTTGTTGTAGGGTTGGTTGGACCTAAAGTATTGCTGACCACCCCTTGCTTGGAAAGAGGATACAGTTGCTTTGAAGACCACTGCAAATCTGGATTGCTCAGTGGGACAGGTCTCACCTCTGCGTATCTCTCCTGGCTCAGGCCATTCACTCATGCTGCTTTAAGCAGAAATTACATGAGTTAGAGAAAAATCCACAAGCTGACATGGGTGTCACACACTAGCATTTAACACAATGAATGTGGTTAATATGATAAAGCTATATCACGGGATGTGTTTTGAATGTGGACAGTGGTCATGCAGGTGTTGCATCATACAGTGGTCAGTATCTAGTGCTGCATGAGGCTGCCGAGTGCTGAATCTGGGAAGGAGATGGTGCAAAAGTGTGGCTGTTTTGAAGCTAGTTGATCAGAAACAGAACGACGGTGTATTCAAGCTATCAGAATGTGCCCAGACAGCCATGCTGCTTTTTAGTTTTTGATCCCTCTGTGCCATCATACTGTACCTAGTTGAACTGGTCTGACATGGGACACAAAAAGTAGTGGATCTCCTGGAGCCTCCTCATCTTCTAAAGAAACTGATATTTCACCTGGGAAGGAAAGAGGTTTTAGATGAAAAATAGGTATGGACTAAATTAGCTTAAATTAGTTTAAGTGAAAATGTCCATACACAATGAGAAGATTATTAAATTGCCATCTCAGCACTACATTTGTATTATATTTAAAATTAATTTGGCCTGCCCCCATAAGGGGACATGAGTTATAGGAGGTAGATTAAATTATTTTGTATCTTGCATATGAAGCCTGTTTGAAATGTATTTTTAAATTCTTGCAGAAACCAATGATTCTAGTGACTTTTATGCTTTTCTGACTCAGTATTTGGGGTGGAAAGCACATTAAAAGTATGGTTTGAAAGTAGATAATGATGCACATAGGTTCAGATAACCACAAATCCATTTATGTAACAAAAACAACAAAAAAATCCAAGTATTTAGAGTATGAAGAAAACAAGAATGTTCTGCCAAGAGTACTTGATATCTGTGTAATTCATTAATGGCATAGGGGAAGCGGGGAAGTATTGTGACTGGAGAACAGACGTACTTGTAGCTGACAGGATTCAGTCTAGCTTTTCACAGTATAGCATTGCTACATTTATTTTAAAAGCAATTATATTATTTATTATATTATTGCAGCAATTGCTATGCAAGTTTGGAAAGCACCATGTGTAAGTTAGGTTCCGAATCAGCTTAATTTCCACAGAGGACAGATTTTTAAGTTGTTCTGTGTTAAGATTCAAGGTACCATGTTGACAGGAGGTTTGAAACGTTCACTGTACTGGGGGTGAGCTGCTGTCAGCTCCAGCCAGGCCGCGCAGACAGATCAGAGCTACCTGTTCAAAGGTGCTGCGGTAGTTCCTCGCAGGAACAGTACTGAGGCGCGGTTAGGATGCAGCCTGGTATCCCTGACGTAGGTGAAACTGGGAAACATTATCCTAAATCCCCCTGACTTCCAGCAAGGCTCAGAATGACTCATCAGCACCGTGGCCTGATCTCTGACTGCTCCTCGCTTCCCTGGCAGGAGCTGCCAGCCTTGCAGCAGGGCTGCGCAGGCACAGGTGTGCTCATGCCTCCACCTCCACTGCCACGGCCCTTGGGTCGTCTGCCTAAGAGCTGCAAAGCAAACCATAGAGAAGGGAAATAAATTCTCTGTTGGAACGCTGCTGAGCGTGCCATGGGTATTAGGATGCTCAAATTTAATTGCATTGTAGTATTAAAAAGAAGCAATTAATTATAAGTAAATAAGAACAGTTAACACAAAAAGATGTTAGAATATTTGATGGGGGAAAAAAGCATCTGACAAGCAAAAAAGTTAGTAAGAGTGCACACTCTTACTAAAAAAAAAAAAGTATATAAAATACTTGTCAATGATGTTTAATGTTGAAGTCAAGACATGGAAAACTGTTTAAGTGGCATTTTCAAGTCACCATTTCTGAAGGATCTTCTTGCAATTCTAGAGCTGTCTTTTGTACATATGATAATACTGTCATTGCTGATACATTTCTGCTCAGACTTGATAATTTCTCTGCATGTGCTGTGGTAAGGTGAAGGTCAAGGAAAGTGACCAGTGCATTAATATTGAAACATAAAGAGAGAAATATGAAAGAGCGTAAGTAACTTAACATGAATTACTAGGTGAGCTTTAGTTTTGTGAAGAATTTACTCAATTTATTAATACTTGATTTAACTTGAAACTATCAAAACTAGTTAAAATGGGAAGGTCATTCATCTGAATTCTAATGAAAGATGCCATTTTTCATAGTGCACCATCATCTACATGGATTTTCTTGGTTGTTGATTACTGGGATAACACACAAACTAAATCTTATGAGAAGTGAACATGTCAACTTGTGTCTTTTTTAGTAACTATTTAAGATACAACTCTGTGTTTGCTTCTAAAAAACATGTATTTGGGGAGGACAACATAAACATCTCTGGCTTGCACTGCTGTATGTGCAAAAAGTGTCATCTTTCCATGAACGAGCTTTCTGCTTCCTGCTCCTCGAGATGAACTTTGGTATGTGGCTGTGTGTTTAATCACAAGGCTATCAAGTGGCTGGTTCATTACATGCCATCGTCCTACCCCAACAATTCCCCCTTTTTCTTTCTGAACCAGCTAAGCCTTCTTCATGGTATTAACAATTATGTCAGACAATCCTTTTTTAAAATACAGAGAACGATGAATAGTACAATCACAACTCTAAAATTCCAATACCTTGTTATCATCCTGATTGAAAACCCAGTATACCGATGAAGCGTATTTTAAATGGACCTTCTGGAGTTGCCAGAGAGTAACAAAGAGAGTTCTGACCAGTGTGATTGGCTATAGTTACCCAGATGTTCTGTTGTGGTTC
>VZRW01007769.1:206279-260333 GCA_013398125.1 Aegotheles bennettii | reverse complement strand
TGTGATTCTGTGCTTCTGTGATAAGAGGAACAATGAAAAATTATCTCTCCTTGTGCCAATTACATCAGTGAAATGAGTAGACATGGCAAATGTTCAAGACACACCTGTGTTGAGTAATAATATTCTGACTTCTTGTAAGTCAAAGGAAATTTTGCCATTGAATTCTCTAGGACTTTGCTTCTCCCTCCATTTGATTTGAATAAATACTCATTTCATCCTTAATAAGACTTTAAATTAAATAGTGAATTTGGCAAGCATGCTTACGGTGCAAAATACAGACTCATCTGCTCTGTATTGATGTTATTTGCTTGCCCAGGCAGCAAAACTATTTTAAAATTACATTTTTCCATCTGTGAAGAGATTATTAGGGTTGTCTAAAAATATGCAAGGACTGTTCATATTTACTGGTTCAGTGGTGTTAGTTCAGTCCTAGTTTCACTGAATGTTTGACAAGGATTCATCTGAAGGTAATTTTATTGGTGTCTTATGTTTAATATGCATGTAAGATGACAATTTCCAGGCTATTTAAAAGATTTGAACTTCTCAGTTGTGCTAAAATATATACAAAGTGTTCCTCCAAACTCATCTGGGTGATCTTGACTATTTTTTTTTTACAAAGCACCTTTAATTATGACTAGGGTGGAATTAAGCAATATGGCTTACAGCATCAGTCTCTATTATCTGACTGAGCAGGCTGGGACCCTGTTCAGTCACTTCCTGGGTATCCTTGTGCAAGCCCCCTCTCTGCTCAATGTTCTCAGCAAATTTAGTGGTATTTTTCTGCCTGGTGTCCCTGGGCTGCTTCTTTGCAGACAGAGAGACACAGAGCTCTCAATTCAAGACACTAAAGCTCTGAATTATTCTTCGGAAACATGTTCCTCTCTGCTCTCCTTGGACTATAGCAATAATCTAGCATGATCACACTCCTAATTCAGGAACCTCACTTAGCTGTCTAAAGAAGAGTGAATCTTTGAGACTACACAGTGAATGACTCCAGAACCTGTTGGTGATTTTTCTTTCCCTTACAGAGGTGACAAAATGGTAACACAGTACTCCTGAAGTGGAGTTGTATAATCTCTGCAATTAGTTCAAATACGGCTTTTTTTGAAAGGTCAAAGAACTGAAAAGTTGTTAAAGAGTCATATGCTGCTTCCTATAACACTTAGACAACAACAGATTTTGACAGGGAAAGCAGCATGTAGACTTTTGGTAGACACTGTCAAAGGGCTTAAATCTAAACAGTACAAACTAATAAATATAAAGAAACATAGTGGTTTCTGGCTGCAAAAAAAACCCCCAAAACATACAAACAAAAAACCAAACCTACAGAGATTATTTTAAATATCGCCCTAAACTATACTCGAAGAAATTATAACACTGAAACGTTGCAAAAAGAAAACCTCAGAAAGGTCATCTCAGAGGGAATAAACCACTTAATTATTGCAGATGAGGACTTGGGCTTACTACTTCCCAGTCTGACTTTCCAAACAAGCATAAACTTCTTTCCATGAAGAAAATAAACCCAATGAAACAAAAATGAGATCTTCCTCTATGAGACGGGACCTAGGTATCTTTAAATAATGGATGCTTCTTGTCAGAACATGAGATCAGGCAGCCAGAAGGGAAGGGAAAAAGGTGAAAGGAACAGGTACACTATCGGCTAGTTAAGTAGGTTTACGATAAGCAGTAGGGAATAATTTATATGGGATTTAAGGGTAGAAACACAGGCTTAGCAAATGAGCTCAGAGAGCTCAGATGAAGATCAGATGAAACATATGGGTCAGTAAGGAAGAACAGGGATATATGATTTTAATACAAGAAGTGAACAATTAAGATTTGATACTTCTACACCCAGATATAAGACTTGATACAAATTTTAGGGCAATTCCAACTTGTTCCAGGAAGAAGGGAAAGGATTTTAGAAATTGGGTGTTTCCTTGCTACATATTTAGATATTCACAGTGATTTTTTCATTCCCTAAATTCTCTGAGGTTTCTGGTTTCCGCCTTGCCTCTGACATATAAATGCTCCAAAGCAGATGATCCAGCAGTCGGCTCTGCTATTTACAATCAATCTTCAGGGAGAATCCCTTTGGCTCTCACGGTTTAACTGCTGCTGAATTACTGGCAAGCTAACCAGTGTTTTAGGCAGTAACGCCTCATCTTTCATTGCAAAAGGGAACATTTGATTGTTCCTTTCTTGTCTGCTGCATCAGTTGCCTGCAATTGATGTCTGCCTTTAACACTGTCTAAAATAACTAAATGGATTCCAGTCTGTGATAGCAAATACCTACATTAATTAAAGGTAGCAAGATAAATTGCAAATGACCAAACCGTATGCCAGTTTGACAGAAGGGAGATCTAAATGTCACAATCAGTGCAGCTGATTTATCTCACTGTTAATGAAGCCAGTTGCCCCTTTTGCCCTGGGTCTCAGACATGTATTTTGTCACCTACTTCCCTAATATCAGCACACGCATTGGTTCATTCAGGCCAGGAAGCTGGAAGTGTGGCTGAAAAAAAATCCACTTTTGTAAATGTAGTTTTTAATTGGATGGTCTTATGGGAAGCTTTGGAAACATAAACCTAAGAATGTGAAGAAAGGCAGAACCATCCCTTTTTCCAAGAGTCCACCCATAGACTGGGTTAAGCTGGTCATGAAACTGCATCCCAAAAGTGAAAAATCTATTATAAAGTTTAGCTAGTGAGTTACTGAGAACTTTATATTTAAAGAAATCAGATTCTTAAACCCTAATGAAATCCCATGGATTTTGATGAGAATTTAATCAAATTATGCATCTTGAATTGCTTACTCAAATTTATTATACCATTTATCTTTCCTACAAGGCCTGTTCAGATAGATACATTTTATTAAGGAAAATTGGCTTTAATATATCAGTAAGGCAGATTAAAAAATGCAGAGATTAAGTTATTTACAGCTCAAACAAATAAATCTAAACCAGACTAGGACATTTCTAACCTGTGGGGCACGGGGTGCACACTTCATGTTGATATCACAATGTTATTTCTCCTTATGGATCTTCAAGCAGCTACTGTAAAAAATATCATGTAGCCAAAGTTAATCTTAAATTTGTCAGACTGTCCTCTGTAACAGCTGCAATATAACAGACCAGGCAAATAAAAATAAGCCAGTATTTCTGTGTTGGTACCTTTTGCTTTGGACTGGCACTTTCCAGCACTGTTAGCACAGAAATAACAGATAATCTGATGGTATTGCATTTCTTATACTTTAATTTCTGAATGTTAGAATAGCATTCAGAGATCAAGTGGTAAATGAATCTATTATTTCTTCACTTTACATATTGGAGAGCCATTGAAAAGTAAAGCTGATAACATAAAAGTACAATTGCAAGAACTCTCTTTTGGCTTAATTATAGATTTAGGACACATATGTGACATAATTTGAAAATAATTGAAACTGAACAAATTCTCCAAGCAGTTCATGGATGTGTGAATAAGGTGTGAGTGGAGAGCTGTTATTAGTTACACTCCTCCAGGTTTGGTCTTGGAAACGGACCTGCTGAGTATACTCAACAAAGTATATTTTTAGTGTAAGAATTAGATATCTATACATGATTGTAAGTTGGAAGCTATTGACAATGGACCAGATCATCATACAAAGCAAGATTTTTTCACTAGAGAAATACAAAGTATATACAGTGCAAAGTTGGATTTAGAGATTCAGCAAATAACTTGTTCTGTAGTGGCTGGATGGCAACAAAAGAAATTAGATATCCTTATGATCCCTGTTGCTCCTGAGATAACTATGAATTATTAAAGTAGTAAAGACATGAAAAGGGATAATGCATCTGTTGGATGTATCAAATTTGGAAGCTTTTTCACTACAACAAGAAATATTTTAAGACTACTGCATAAACCTTAAGAGCCATGTGGGTAGGTATCAATCAGAGACTAAAAAAGTCTCTTTGGATGACTAAGGAAATAGTAAACACACCTTATGAGATTAATCAGCAGAACCTGACTTGTTTAGTCTGGTGAGAGACAACTGAATTACTTCATATATATAAATATTGACATGAGGAGAAATATAACAGTAGCAATAGAGTAGAAATATTTATGTTAGAAGGTAATTCTGACAGAAAATAATGTAGGCAAACTCATCATAGATATGTTTACACTGAAAATTAACTGACATTGCAAACTTCCAAATAGCTTTGCAAATAAGACAGATAGGGTAAGAATAGAAGAATATTACATTGTCTCAGCATGAAACTTACTAAGTTTGTGAGGAATAATGACAGGAGAGGGATGAACCTGGAATGAAAAAATTAAGTCTGTGAGAGGAAGCTATGGATTTTTAATCTATTGATATTCCCCAGAATGAAGGCAGGATATGAAAAGACACGTAACTGCTATCTATTGTGACATATTAATACATAATAAACCCAAACTACTGTTGGTTGCCACCCAGACCCATCTTTTCTCTCTTCTAAATAACTTGGCTTCCAGTATTTTTTCCATTCCTCCTCTAGAAAGAAGACAAGTGGCATAGCTGAAGAGAAGAAATAGAGTGAAGAGTCTTACTGATTCTAGTGCTAACAAGTGTCCCATGACCATGGTCAATGAGATTTGTTCACAGTAACCCAGTCACCTGGTGAATTTTCCCAGAATCAGATTGTCTTGAGGTCCTTTGCATTTATTTCAATGTGGCTCTAGGTTCATCCTACAAATTGCCTGCTGTTACAGGAGGCTAAAGTACTGGAGGTAAACCAAAAGTCTCTCAATAATTTGCTGCTTATAGCACCAATGAGTGCTTAGAGAACAAAACATGAAATGTTTTCCTAGCTATGTTTTCTGCAGAAGGATTTTTATTCTGTAAAACCTCTAAATGGTTATATCCTCGATGCATTTAAATAAGGAATGCCCTAGATTTCTCAGGCTGTTTTCCAGTGTCAGGATATTCTTGTATCATTCAATTTTCTTGTATCATTCAATCTTTGTATAAAGGTCTGGTGTCTCTGAAGGTGAAAGAGGTGAGGACTTGGAGTAGATGTCTGAAAGGTCCATTTGACTTCAGGTCACCCACATCTCTTTGCTTCATATGGGTTAACAGAAAAAGTCAATAATTAACTTAAATGAGATCAGTTAAAAAAAAACAGTGACATGGATTACCCCCATATACATGTGGCTTGGGTGTGAAACTTTCTCTATTATTTGATTCTGTCTGGATGAAGATGTGCTGTATACGAGTATGATTACAAAACCATTAAGTCAGTAGCTGATACTGTACATAATAAGAAGTGATGAAGTGTGACGGCAGCATATCTTGTACATTATCATAATAATTTCTAGACACACTGGCTAGAGAAATGTGTTGAGTTATGAGGCTGCCATTTCTGAGTGAAGAAAAGAGCTGTAAAAGTGTTTAAGGGTGATTAGGGCACTTGGAAATCAGTGCTTTTACATGGGCTGCACAATGTGCCCTTCAACAGCATGATAGTGGATCTACACCAGTACAAGTACACTAGTGACTGTCATAATTATTAATTTTTTGTCTTTCTTTCTTGATGAGCAGAAATAAATGTGATTGAATATGTACTTAAAGATTAGTCTTTGCTTAAGCTGTTGTACTGCAGTTTATACAGTAAAAATTTAGGACATAACAAAGTAAGAAATTATTTGATTATCTTAAAACCACAGTTCTTTATTTCACCTGCGTATCACATTTCCCCCCCATGAACCTCAAAGTACTGAGGAAAGGTAGGAATATAATCTTAACCAAGAATTCACTATAAATTTTTTTCACTTCTTATTACTGCATATTGAGTGTCTGTGACTGAAACAAGTCTCATGGAAGTGAAACCTTGGACACTTGTCATTTCAAACACAGGCCAGGTATGGAAGAGTCAATGAGCAGTAACAATGGCATATTATCCAGCTCTGACCTTTGCTACAGGTGTTTTTTTTGTTCTCATTTATTCTCACATTTTGAGAAATGGCTGACATATACTGTGGCCTCTTCATTTGGAATGAACCAGTTTTTAAGAAGTGTTGTCCCAGGTTCTATTCTCTATTGTGGCTCTGCAAAGCGAGACAACAAAATCTTACCAAGAGTAAATTCAACCAGTAAAGGTTTAACAAACAGATTCCAATCTCATTTGTACTCAGGGAAGTCCATGTTGCACATCAGGTTTCAGTTCATTTGAAGTCAGCTCCAGGAGGAGCACCATATGGCTTTTACACCGTTTACGTCAGTGAAGTTCGTCTGTGTTTACACTCATGGCAATAAGATCAGAATTTGTTCTTAATATTCCAGAAGTGAAAATCTCCAGACATCCTAAATAGCATTTCTATACAAGCCCCAGGTACCTCAGAATGTTTCATCTCAATGAAACACAGGATGAATTTTAAGAAATGCCGGGTTATCACATATTATAAGTCCCTAAATAACCAGTGTAGGCCACATCAGTGCTTGTCTCCTCCTTGCAAGTTTCTTTACTAAATTCAAGTGGGCAAGATTACCATAAGTCCTGTTAACTGATTTAGTAATAATATAGAGAACAGATAATGAATAATAACAGATAATAAATAGTAATTCTCTCTCTGATCTCTCCCTTTAGAAGGCTACTTGTGCTGCTGAATGATACCATAAGAAATTAGCAGAGGTCTGGTTCGTATGAGTTGAAGAGTTGTCATTAAATACACTCACCCAGAAAGCCTATCAACTGGAATACATGCATGAATGAGGCAGAGGATTGCAGGCAGACAGAGCAGGGGTTCACAGAGAGGAAATCTTGTCTTTTGCCAGTTCTACAAGGCTACAGTATAATACAAGTCATATTTTAGATCACCTCATTTAACTTGATTTAAACTCAATCATCTTGCCTAATTTAGTTATCTGGGTTTCTCTGTAGCCAACAGTGAAAAGTAGTATATCTAGGAATTATCTTACCAGGAAGAGGCATCCAATATATAATGAATAATGAAAGCAAAAAAAGTCTGGTCAGCAGGTCAAGGGAGGTGATTCTATGCCTCCACTCTGGTGAGACCCCACCTGCAGTACTGTGTCCAACTCTGGGGTCCTCAGCACAGGAAAGATATGGGCCTGTTTGGTCCAGAGGAGGGCCACAAGAATGATCAGAGGGATGAAACATCTCTCCTACGAGAAAAAGTTGAGAGAGTTGGGGTTGGAGATCTCTCCAGGAGTCAGCCTTGAGAAGGCTCCAGGCAGATCTTATTCTGGCCTTTCTATACTTAAAGGAGGCCTGTAAGAAATATGGGGACACACTTTTTAGGAGAGCCTGTTGCAACAGGACAAGATTTTTAAACTAAATGAGGGTAGATTTAGACTAGATACAAGGAAAAAAATCTTTACTCTGAGGGTAGCGAAACGCTGAACAGGTTGCTCAGAGAGGTGGTGGATGCCTCATCCCTGGCAAAATTCAAAATTAGGTTGGATGGGGCTCTGGGCAACCTGATCTAGTTGAAGATGACCCTGGTCACTGTCGGGGGGTTGAACTAGATGACCTTTAAAGGTCTCTTCCAACTCAAACCATTCTGTGATTCTATGATTCTGTGTGAGAGGTGCCTTTGTACAGTGTGAACTGTCATAAGGTTACTCAGCTTGCTTAGACTGAGCTCCTGACTTTATGCATTAAAGGAAATGTATCTCAACCTTAATCACATTTTTTACATCTTTGCCCATGTTTCTCACTTCACTTGTTCGCCTAGAGACTAGAGATATTTTTTATTCTTTTGTGGAAGAAATGAGCACTTACATCTGACAGTAGTTGGTGCTATGACTGAGGCTGATGAGGACTGGGAAAGAGGGAAGGAAAGAGGGAAAGAGAGAGAGGGTGGGAGAGTGGGAGACAGGGAGGAACAGTGAGAGGGAAAGAAAAACAGACAAAATTATCTTTATTTGAATGGTATAATTGGAGTTTCACAACAGAAAAATAACCCTAAACAGAAAGCTTGTGGTTTTGACCTCTGCAGGTCTGAGGATTCGGCAGTTATGCCTTGTCCTCTTCTTTATAAGCAGTTGTGCATTTGCTTTGTGTCTTTCCCTTGTGCATGGTGGTATCATCTGTAGAAGGTATTTACATGTTGCCATCAATTACAATCACAGAATGTGTCTTCATGGATATATGTGGCCCATGTGTGCATGGCATAGAGTAGCTTATTACCATTAGTTAAAGATGACAGACCAAGACACAGAAGGCTAAATGTTTCCTTCAGAGGTATGATGAACACTAGGGAAATAGAAACTCACGTCTTCCAAGCACTTTAGTCAGTGCATATCTCTTTTCTCATTGCATCCTGTGTTTTCACAAGTTCATTATAGCTCTGTAGGACTGGTTTAGGTCTTCATCCCTGACTCAGTTTTGACCTAAGTTTACAGGCAGAAGTGCCAGAGGTGATAGATGTTGGATATTTCATAGTAGGTGCTGACAAACTTGGTGTTTGGAGCACAGGTACTTTAAAAGACAGATTTGAGAGACATAAAATTTCCAGGTTCAAACTGAAAATCTACCAATAGTCTTAAACACAGATTTTGGGAAAATAATGTACAAGTTGTCATAATACCCACACAAATTTGCCAACATTTGAGCTCCTTAAGGTGTGTTTCAGCCATATGTTTCTATAAATCTGCAGAACAATGTGCACTGTTATGTGTGATTTGTCCTGGAGTTCCTCTGCCCATGCTCTGAGATGACTAAAATTGAGCTCACTCTTGTTCTGTAAATCATTGAAACCATTATCATATCCATGTCATATGGAAAACTTAATCTCTGCCTGTGGCAGTAAGAATGAAAGGACTGTGCTTGGAAAGGAAACCAAGGATGTAAATGGTTCTTATGCAGGGAATTATATCTGAATTTCCTCCATTTGTCTACATTCTTGGTGAATATTCTTTGCCTTTGGCTTAATATTCCTTTTTTTTTTTTCTTTTCTTTTCTACCTAGTAGTCTGAATGAAAGATAGTCCCTTCTGAAGATTTGGTGGGTGTCTGATTGCATTTGTTTTCTGGGTTTTTTTGGTTAACATCTGTTGCCTGTGGCATCACCCATCGCAGGGACAGATGAAGGCTAATACATCATTATCAACATATTGAATGAAGTTGCTGTCTTGTGGAATTGTTTAAGTGATATGCCTGCTTATTTGCATCGTAATAAGGTCTGATGACAAAAAACCCTTCAGGTCACTTTGTCTGAGTCTTTGAAGAATGTTAATATGGCTGCAACGAATTGCAACTTGAACACAGTACAAATGCACTGGGATGAAAACCGTTCAATTTCTCCAACAACCTGTAGAAGCCAAACCCTATCTGTGTCCTTTCAGACATTTTCAGTGGCTTCACCAAGCTTTGAATCAGAGAGAGAGATACAATCAGATAACACAGTGCTGGAATGTTAAGACTGTGTTCATTCAACAAAATTGGAACTAATACTAATAAAATTACTAATGTTGGAAATGAACATGACACTGAGAAATGCAGTATTGAGATCAATCTCTCTTAACTCTATAGATACCTAGATCGTCCACAAACACCACACCTGAGAGATTTGTCTGGACTCCCTTTTTTGTCAACTAAAGGGTCATCAATCACTCTTTTCATCTTCTCTTGACAGCTAAAATAGGTCCAACAAATTACACCTTAGAAGTGTCTATTTGTGTTCACTGATTGTAAAAAAAACCCCAAGCAAACAGAAAACCAGCTCTGATTTAGACGTACACATTGAAAACTTTTGAAGTGAGGTGAGATCTTTTGCACTTTTACTGTATATTATCCAGACCATTCGCTCTCTATAATGGTATGGGACTCATTTCATCTAACTTTAGACATGCCTGGTATAGACATATACGTATCAGTGAATCAACCTAGACTCCAGTTGTCATCTGTGAAGACAAGTAGATGTTTGCACTGCAGACATTTCTATGCACTCAAATGAATCACACCCATTTGCTTTTTCTTCTCTCTGCTGAAGTTAGGCATTCTGGAGAACAGAAAGCTCATGAACAAGTAATTTTTCCACAACTTAAACAAGGTTCATGGAGAAGATGGAGCCATGCACCGTGGTGCATGATGGAAGGATTGAGAGGTAATTGTCAAAAGTGGCAGTAAGTAGAATCCTGGTTTTAAGGGAAAAAAAGTCTTTACTGGTGAAATGTATGTTAATCTGCAAGGTTCACAGAAAATACTTTGTCACTGGTGGTCACATGCCGAAACAGGTTGCCCTGCTTTGTCCAGGAAGTCGGACTATGAAACTGACTTATTCTGTGACTTTGAGGTAGAAACCACTATGAAAAGAGAGTGATGATCTGTCTGAATAACTGGGGCAAAAAAGTTAAAAAGCTTCTATTTGCAGTCAGTGTATACAGTAATTACTTGACAGTGACTCTCATTCCCTAACACAGCCACCTAAAACAGGCTAGATGGATGCACCTTGGATGCACTCTCTCAATCTTCCTAAGATAAATAAAGCTGATCACATACTCAGAATTCTCCCTGGAAAAATGCAGAGGCTCCTGGAGAGGCAATTGTCTTGTGCCTTAGTGAGTTACTGTGGTGTCAATGATGCTCTGTATTGCTGCTGCTTTGGTCTGTGGTTGATAGTATGAAAATGAGGTGCTCTAAAGCAAGTTTATTTCAAGTTCATCCAGTACTTCTTAGATTTATTTTCTGTTTGCACTCTGCAGCTGAAACTGGAGCTGATTGCTGATGGCTACTGCCCTGGGCAGCCCCTCTGAGTATGGAAGGTTACACAAAATACAGTCTGGGGCTTAAGGTTGCCCTTTGTTTTAAGGGCATGTGAACCTCCATCCACTGAGGTTCAAAGCAGCATGAACTACTTACAGCACTGAGAGCTGTTAGCAAGGCAAGGGAAGAGTTGTGTTCAGCACAAGGCTTTATTTTTATGACTGCTAGAGTCTGTTATTCATTAGTGGCCTAGCAGGCAGCAACCTGTCTTTTATCTTCTGTTCTTGGATGTTGCAGAGGAAGCAGAAATGGGAATTGGATTTACCTGACACAGAAAATCTGATTTGTTTATCAAGAGATGTGAGAAATGAGAGATGCACTTTGTACTCTTCATCTAAACATGTTGGTGTGTAAAGGAGTTAACTACCAAATTTTCAGATTGCATTTTCAATATCCACTTACTAAATATGTATGAACTTTTAAATTCAGATGATTTCTTCTTAAGGGTTACATCTATAATCAGCTGACAGGCAATGATAACCCTAAATCACAAAGAATGAAATGGGACCTATTTTTTAAGCAAATATTGTTCAATGCATCTATGTAGGAGAGTAAAAGCAGAATGGTCTGGGAAGCTGAGACACAGACACTGGTAAAAGTCTGACATTTCTTTTAGATTTCAAAATAGCATTTTATTCTTGGAAGGTTGATGACATTTTGATGGAGAGTGACAGCCTGTTAGCCCCCCTGGCAACACTTCCCTGCCCACCTCTGACCCACCAGGGATGATAAGTCAAGGCTTTCGTTCCCCTGACTCATTTGTCTGAAACTCTAGAGCCTGAGGGAGGACATCTTTTGCCCTGCTCAGTGTTACATTAAATCCTTGTAGGAAACTTACCGTTTGTCACTGTTGCCTCCCTCCTATATAACCCCCTCAATAATTAACCAGCAACATCTTCAAAGCAGTAATATGTGAGATAAATAAGAAGGAGTAGGAATGATGAAGTGATAATACACATGTGTTTTGATGCAGAAATGGCATGGCAGTAGTCTCAGAACAGTTCATCATACTTAATGTCTTGCTGGCATTTATGCCAGTCTTCAAGCTTCACAGGAGATAGATATCTTATTACACATGCATCATGTTCACTACATCTTGCTGTTGCCACCACCAACTTCTACTCTCACACTGCCAGAATTTTCCTGAGGGCATAGAGAGAGGTGAGGATCCTATTGTCAAGTGCAGAGTTTTGCATCTGGGGAAGAACGACACCATGCACCAGTACAGGCTGGGGGCTGACCTGCTGGAGAGCAGTGTAGGAGAAAGGGACCTGGGGGTCCTGGTGGACACGAGAATGACCATGAGCCAGCAATGTGCCCTTGTGGCCAAGAAGGCCAATGGCATCCTGGGGTGCATTAGAAAGGGGGTGGTTAGTAGGTCAAGAGAGGTTCTCCTCCCCCTCTATTCTGCCTTGGTGAGGCCACATCTGGAGTATTGTGGCCAGTTCTGGGCCCCACAGTTCAGGAAGGACATGGAACTGCTTGAGAGAGTCCAGCGCAGAGCCACAAAGATGATTAAGGGAGTGGAACATCTCCCTTATGAGGAATGGCTGAGGGAGCTGGGTCTCTTTAGCTTGGAGAAAAGGAGACTGAGGGGTGACCTCATCCATGTTTACAAATATGTAAAGGGTGAGTGTCAGGATGATGGAGCCAAGCTTTTTACAGTGACGACCAATGATAGGACAAGGGGCAATGGATGCAAACTGGAGCATAGGAGGTTCCATGTGAATATCAGGAAGAACTTTTTCACTGTGAGAGTGCCAGAGCACTGGAACAGGCTGCCCAGAGAGGTTGTGGAGTCTCCTTCGCTGGAGACATTCAAAACCCGCCTGGATGCGTTCCTGTGTGATGTACTCTAGGTGACCCTGCTCTGGCAGGGGGTTTGGACTAGATGATCCTTCGAGGTCCCTTCCAACCCTAGAATTCTGTGATTCTGTGATTCTGTGATTGTCATTTTCCTGGCACCTCAATGGGAGACAAAAAAAATTCTCTTACTGCCTACTTTGTCTTCCAACTTCCTCACTGAAATTAGGAATGTACCCAAGGAAACTGGTGTTCAGAATATATTTTTCTTCCAAATCTTTTTGCAAGTACAATTTTTTCTTTAAAAAAGAACAGAAGGAGGTAATATCCAGATATTTGTGCTCACTGCACAAATGCCACTGCTTCTGAGGTTGAATTTTACATCAGATAACTTTGTTAAAATGTTCATAAGATGATGGACCATGTACAGTTTTTCTCAGTGGTGAAGGGCTAAAAAAGACATCAATTTGGTGAGATAGTATTGCTTAAAATGAATGTGTTCTCTGTGACTGTTGTTTTTACTCATATTTCTCTGAAGAGACCATACTCACATATCTAGGTCCATATAAACCATATTTATGAACTGTATACATACTGAACAAAATTATGTGCTTTGATCAGTTTTTGATAGAGAAAATGGGGCATGGGGCTCACTGAGTTTTTAAGCGGATATTGTTTTAATATGTAACAATGTTAATAGGTTTTATATTTCAAGTTTAGACTATTTTCCTGAACTCCCTTATCACTGAAAAACACTGAATATTTGTACTCAAAGATCATTGAAATATCTTTCTATATCTTGCTTAGTTTACATATTTGGTTGTATTTCTCCTTTCCAGCTTTCAGCCAGAGTGTTGGAAGTAAAATCCATTCTGTATCTGTTTATGGGAGAGGGTAGTCAGATCAATTATTATCTGTGGTAGCTTCTTGGCAGACAAAAAATAGAGACATTCACAAAATTATTGATTCTATTAACCCTTGTTCCACTGCAAACTGACCATAGGTCAGCTGAGTCACTTCTCTATTTTATTGAAAACAAATTAAGAATAAATTGTAAGGAGTAAGGACAGTTATCTCAAGGCACCTCAAGAACTTAAAAATCAGATTTGTGTTACACCAAATCACAAGACTGCCTTAAAAAGATGATATTTACATGATTTTTACAATTTAGATAAAGGGCACTTTGTGTGTGTGTGTGTGTCTTCTGTTTAGCAAGACTCAGGGTTTGCATATGTCACCTTCAGAAGTTTTTTGTTGAATCCAATAGAACTAGAAAATATTAATGGCAGGCCTAAAACCACACCAGATCTACACTGGAGTTTGTATATGACTCTTCCTTCTCTCGAGCAAATTCTGATTCCTCACTCTCTCTTCTGGCTCTTGAAAAATGTTTTCTCCCAGATATATGTGTTTCTGTCTTGTCCTTCTGCTTATGCCCTTCCACTCTCAAAGATAAGTTAAAAAAATGTTCTCATAAAGAAGTGCAGTGTGTTGCCTTTTGCCATCACCACTTGCCAGCTTTCATTATTGCTGTGCCTATTCTTTGCCTGGAGCAATACTATTTTAATGTTCTGTTAAAAAAACCCAGCCCTGGCATCCTCTAGGAAAATAAAGATTCTGAAAGACAACAAAGTGCGTGTGTGTGTGAGCATGTGGAACTTTCTTGGCAGCCTGTCTGCCTATTGCTTTAGCCCTGATCATATCAACATTATTTTCCCTTCAAGCAAGGAAAATGCTTTGAAGTGATATCTCCCTTGACACTACAAGCCATTGAAAAGCTGTCAAGAGCAGATAACAGAGAAAAAGGGATGCATGTCACGTTCGAAGGAGCTGGGACAGTGATGTGCCACAACTTTGGCTATCAATTGAAACTCACAGGGACCATCACATGTTTGTGAGTGGAAGACCTGGGTAAAATATTAGTAGAAAGCATTGAACTGCCATTCAGTTTATTCCTGGAGAAAGTGAATGGGAAGTAATCAAATCCCTTCATGGTTAATGATGCTTGATTTCTATCTGGTATACACAAAGGTGAAGTCAACATACAGAGAATGCATGGATGGACACAAGGACAGGCTGCTCCATCCACAGGACAAGGAGGCTGAGACAGAGAGGACACAAAGAAGCCTGGATAGTCTGGCATGCTGCTTCTAGTCAAAGTGTTTGGAAGGCTTGTGCATATTGGTAGAAATAGTCATAAGGAACAACCAATCCGCTGACCTTTATGTCTCCTTTGGCACTAGCAGCTGTACAAATCTAGCTATCCAGAGGTTCAGATAGCCACTGGGGCCATGGGTACTTTACCACCCTTGCTAGTCTGTTTTCCTTGGTAATTGTCTGTGTTCCTTATGCCTAGAGCCAGCCTGAGCTTGAAGGTGAAGTGGAAAAGATCATCTAAACCTCACAATAATGTCCTATAGAACAAAATGTATCACCACCAATTAAGGTGCTATAGGTTTCTTCTGGGGAGGCTGTCAGAAGGAGCCCCACTCATCCTGGCTTTGGCTTTGGCACGACTCATCCTTGGTGATGGCTTTTACCTGGAAACAGGAACCAGTGTGAGGACATCAACCTTTTTTTATAAATGGAGATTACTGCATTTTCACTGTCTCATCTGAAATGTCTCAGAAAAGGAGGTTTGAAACCACCCAGCCATCCCATTAGAAAAAAGACCCTCATGTCAAGCAATGGGTCAAAAGAGAACCATCCTCCTACATTCCTCCTACAGCAGCTGAGTTGTTGCACAGAAATTAATGACTACCAGGAGTAGAGAGCCTTACTTTACAGTCCCATGTGTTTTATGACTGTATATTTATATATATAAAAAAAAGATATAACATCAGATTTCATCTCTGAATATCCCCCTAGCACCACCACTGGCATTTCCCTGGGCTCAGGGAAGTAAATGGGCAGAGAGACTAATCCTGCCAGCCCCCAGGCACTAAGCAGTTTAGAAGTGTCACAGCTTTGAGGATTATTGCATACGCAGCAGCAGAAATGTAGACACCCGAGACACTTCTGCAGTCACAGAGGTCCCTTTGGATTTGGCACTGGTGATTTTCAGGTTCTAAATTTTGTACTTTCACAGCCAAAGTGACAGGTAGGCATGGAAGCCTCCTCCGAGGCATTTGGGTTTGTGCACTCCAGTTACTTGTCAGCAGCCTTTTCTTCATCTGTTTACAGGAGATGATAGGATCCCTGTGCCAGGGATGGTCCAGATGATGTATGTGTCTAACTCTTCACGCAGAGAGGTATGTAAGTTCAGTTAGTACAATAAAAACAGTAGAATTCTTTATTTTGTAAATTTCAATTACTCATATATTTGTTGCTTTCCTCCTAACAAGATAAATCCAATTAAAAAAACACATCACCTCTCTTTTTTTTCCAAGAGACATCCATAAATGGGCCTTTGTTGTTATCAGATATGTGAAGCAACATTACTGTATATTTTCACACCTACTTGATTACTTAACCATCTGTTCTCAACAACACAGGATACAAGATGGGAGGAAGGAAGGGGAAGAGAAATAAATGGAAACATTGCTGTAATTGTTTTCTAACCCATCTTTTAATTTTTTATTCCAATCATAAGTCCCGGGGCAATTTTTATTGCAGTGATATGTATGCTGAAACAAGGCCTATGTATAAAACAAACCTCTTACACATTTTTTTTTCCTTCTCAGAATAATGGAAATGTATCACAACATTCTTTATATCCTCTCTGAATGAACTACAAAATGGAGGTGGAGGGAGGAGAAGTTTGTAGGTAGAACATTATGTGCATTAGATAAAAATCAGTTACTTAGTAGCTCTTATTTTAAAATATTCACACTTAATTTAACTCTCTTCATTCTCTGCGAGGATTGTGGGTGTATTAATCATTTGGGCTGATAAAATCAGTCATCTAGATGGGCGGGTTGGAAATTGACTTCAAATTTTCAGTTACTTGTGTTCTAATGCATCCTCTTTGGCTTAAATTTATTGTTCAGATATCGTTTGCAAATAGAGGCCTCGATAGATTTAATTAAAATACATAGGGTCCAATTGCACATTTTAAATTATAGATTTTGCAATTACTGAAAAACTAAATTTGCAACTGCTAAAAAACCATAACCAATAGCTTTGAAATATTTTTCCTTTGACATTTTCATTTAAACACAAAACCAAACCTCCTTCATTTTGATAGCTAAGCAAAGAACAAGAATTCTGCCGTCCTCTACTATTTTATTTATCTATTGTAATTATTGACTCAAGTGACCTACAGAATTTCAGAAGAAATATGAAATGACACATATAATTTTAAAATTAAAAAAAAATCCAGATAAGAAGCTTAGCAAATGCACAAAGGAGACTGTAAACACAGAATCACACTGACCACACTCAATACACAGGTGATGCAGCTTCTTTTGAAACAAATATTGAGTACTTATATGGCCACTGCCAACTTCACGCACAGCCATTAGTGACCATCCAAACTAAAAGCAGAAGTTTTTCTCTCTTGTTTGGCCAACTGAAGTAACAAATTTGTGTGTAAGTGGGAATTAATGAAGAAAACATAGAAGTAATATGTTAGTCAGACAGAGGCAATTTTGGAAACCCTCCCTTACAGGAATCAAACTTGTCCTACATTAAAAGAGTGACAAAAAGCTAGGGATTGCTGAGGTTCAGGCAACTCTAAATTAGCTGTTTTGTGACCTACAGTGGTCCTTATCTAGCTGATCAGATGCCTGACTCCTGCAGGTCTGGCACAGTAAGTCACCATCAGTCAAATCTGGGGAATAGCAAGTGTAGGTACAGTACATGGTGTTGTCTCTGACTTGAGTGACTGAGCAACTTATAACAGAAAGAAGTGGCCTGTGAGCTGCAAGGTGCCTTTGGGATGTTAAAAGTTCTGTGAGTATTCAGAAATGGCAAAGGTAAATGTGACAGAAAGTATTTAGTTTGGTACTTTTTTGTTCACCGTTTTCTGCCCACATAAGAAGATCACTTGGATGGGAGGTTTCTCTATACCTTATGGGTACTGAGCAAATGAGGAGAGAAAATCCAGGGAGACTGGGTATGACTGTAGAGAGAGGATGGAAGACAATCACAGTGCGGAGCTGGGAAACACAGAGCGTTCTGAGAACAAGAAACAATCATGGAGAGTTACTTACAACCCAGGAAGTCATTGAATTTACTGAAAAATCCTGAAGTCAGATATATCATGAGGGACACAGGTGCGTGGGAGAGAGTTGTGTACAAACCCTGTTAGTTTCTCATCTTTCTACTTTAGGTACTTTGAGATTTCTCTGCATAAAAGTTCTGGAGTTTCATGTTTCTTTGAAGGCTCACTGCAGGAGAAGGTCTAGGCAGAACCATTTCCAAGTTTTGGTAAACGTGGGATCTTTCCATAGACCTCTGGTGGGATGGACAAACAAGGTGGACTGTTCATGGGTTTAAGTAGATGAATAAGTACCAGGGAGAAAGCTGCTGTGACAACAGCATTGAGGGACCAGGTCTTTGTGTTGAGGACTGTTTGATGGGACTCTCTTCTCACCAGTCCACAGAAAGGATGAGGAGTATCCTGGAAATGAATGCACTTTTATTCAGCTCAAGTTATTGACTTATGGTTTGTATGTCTTTTGAGCTGAAAGTCCAATTTTAATTGCAGCTTGGTGTTTTAGGAGAGGAGTTTGGTTAATGGGCTTACCTGTCACCCGTGTGTAAATCCTTTAGGTTTCATGCCTCCTTTAAAAATAATGTTTCCAAGAACAATGGCTGGGTTACACTTTCCAGAAAAACCCTGTCACAACTCTGTGGTTTAAAGCTGTAAGTTGGGTTCGCAGTCCATCATATTTCAGATCAATACACTACAGAGAGCTGACACAGATCCTGCACAAAGACAGATTGCACTTTCAAGGGAATTTCATGCCATTTAAAAATAGAATTAACCAAGATGGAAATGCTAAAAATACATGAAAGATAAAGTTCAAGTCACTAGTGGAAAACCCTGTGTGTCACTCTGCTTATTAAAAGACAGCAAACTGCCACAAAATAAATGCTCCCTGATAATGAGCTAATATTTAATCAGCATAGTGCTCTGTTCTGAAAAAAACCAAACCTTCTGTTGATCACCTTTTTTTGGTGGTCCTTTAAAAAGAAAGAAAAATCATACACTCTATATTTAAATTACTCTTTTTTTTCTATGCAGTGAAGCAGGAGTGTGCTGTACTGCTTGTCATCATTTTCTTTATGACCCCAAGCCCTCAATCTCAAAGAATAGGAGAGAAAATGGAGGTCACACTGCTTCTTATACATGTTGTCATGCAGATATTTGCTCATCATACAGAAGCGAGTTTTCAAAAAGGGTGTTTAGTTCTAAGCTTCAAGGTTTTTTTTTAATAACTATCTCCACTGGCTTTTTTTGCACTCCATAAATGGGACTGCTGCTGCTTGCCTGGCTGTGTTAGTGCTCATTGAATAAGGAAGGGATCTATCTGCTGAATCCTATAAGATATTAGCATGCTGGGGCTAGTCAGAGTTACCTATTTTGCACCTTTGGGCCCAGACTACGCCAATGGACTTCTGCAGGAGGGAGCTTGAAAATAGGAGAGGGAGAACAGAACACACATTGATGAGAAGAAAGAGGAAGATTCTCCCAAAGAACTGGATAAAGAGTAATAAAAACAGGGGTGGTGGTAGGCTGAATTTTGATAAATCACTTTCCTCTTCTGCACCTAGCCTTTTCCCACCTTTTGAAGTTTCTAAGCAATATATCTTTCCAATGAAATTCTCAATAGTCAGAAAAGTTCTAATTTCTTATTTCCAGCTGTGACTTGTGTATGAAATGGTATTTCAAACTGTGCAAGAAATCACCACCTTGATAAAATTTACCTGACAACCTCCCTCTACAGTAGATTTTTTTTTTCCAGCAGGCCAAAAAGTTAATGCTACATTCCTCACACTCATGGATTTTGCACCTTTATAGCAGTTCATCAAGGGTGCAAGGGCTCTGGTTTGTTATTTAACATTTTAATAACATTCTAGTAAGTAAATTAGAAATATTTTTTACCCCCTGACTTCTAAAGCACTGCTGTCACTTAATACACAGAGCCAGAGAAAAAATGGTCTGCACAAAAAATTATAGATCCCCCACATGTATTCTTGCCCCAATAGCTTCATCATCCTGGCTCCTGCCTTGGGGCTGAAATATGGTTCTTGTGACCTTACAGGACATTTGCTTCCTGCTGCTTTTGCTGGGTAGGGTTCCTTCCTCTGACCATAGCAAGTCTTTTGAGTTTATGTTTCTTCAGACTAGGACCTGGCTCATTTTTGGACTGATGTTTTTCCACTCTTCTGTGAACTACTGGATGATGAGGCATCTTCTGGCTCTAGCCAGCTTCCTTAGAAAACCATTTTTCTGATCCCAAACACAGTAGTTAAATTTAATGATTTCCCATTGTATCCAGTCACGGAGAAAGACTACATTTTGCCTTGTCAGAAAAGGCTAAATTCAACACTCTCAGAAAGGAGTCTGGTGATACAGCAGTTTTCATAACAGTGTCTTCTCATTAGCATTTAGGTTCATTTTGGTTTTCCTAGACAAATTCCTTAAACTCTTACACCACTCAGAGATAAAAAGACCTTATAGGGACAAAAGGCACATTGCAACATATTTGTAATTGGTGGGAAGTTGGGTGCACATTCCTCCCCTTCTCTGGCAGAACACCTACACTCTTTATTAAAATTGAGTCACTAGGTCTAACCTTGTTGAGGTGATAGTGAGTAATTACTGAGGATCAAAGGTGTGATAGACACTGTTCCCTTCAGTCTTGGTTTTGGTGTTTTCAGCTAGAGACCGAAGTCCCTTTAGGGAGTAACTGGGCCAGGCGGAACCTCCTGGACATGGAAGATCGGTCCTGTTTTGGGGGAGATGTTGAAATTGCTTATGACAGAGGAGGTGTGAGGACTAGAAGCCATGGTAGCCATTTGAGGTGCCAAGAGAGCCTGCCTGGCCTGCAACTATTGCTCTGGAAGGCCATGGGCCTCCTGAAGAGGTCTGTTAAGTCTATTGGCTCTAACTGAATGTCTTACATACTTACATGTGTCTAAAATAGTGATAGATGGATGTTTCTGCTTGCATAACTGAAGCCTGTCAAATATGTCTCCTTTCATGATCTGAAAAGATTCCTAGGCCCTGATTAGACTGTATTAACTGGATCTCCATCAACTGTAATGGAGGTAAGATATTTAGCTTATATACTGACAGCTACAATGGACCCTTAAGTTATGTGTCTAATCTTGTGTCAAATCCAATGTAAATTAGTGATCACTAGGAATGAAAACAAGAAGTCAGCTATAGTCAGGGGAGGGTTGTGAAAAATTCGTTTGCACCTTTTGTGTTTGATCTTACTGTTGCACATTTTTTTCAATTTTGTAAGTTAATTAGCTTTTAAGCTAACAGAGCCTGGCTTTTATAAAATTAAAAAAATTTCCAGTCTTTTTTTTGAGGAGCTCCTTATAGAAGACTATCTAGACCATTAACCTCAAAAGCTCAGGACAGTCCTGGCACAAGTCATGAGATCCAAAGCACTGCATATGTGCAATGAACCCATGGTTCTTGTGTTCTTGGCTTCCCAGGAGTCCAAATTCCATGAACACATCAGGGTGGATGCCATTTCAAAATAAACAGGCAGGGATTGAGGCACTTAATGTGTGAAGACCATGTCTTGGGAGCAGTGGGGTCTTTGGCCTTTCTACCTGACATTGCTGTTGGCTTTAGGACCATCTCGGTCTTATCCCACTAGCAATTGTTACAGCTATTTAGACTGATCCCAGTTCTCCCTACAGCTGCTAGCCTCTGCAGTAATGTGGCTGAGTAGGAGCACAGATTTTCTGGAAACAAGTCTCCACACTGGTCATCTGATATTATCTAGATAAGAGTATATTTCCAGCTTTTAGGTTTTCATATAGACCTGGATATTAGATCTCTTTTCTTTTCATCTCTTCTGGCTACTGACTAAGATTTGCTGTGCAATCCTGATTGTAGTTTTTCTACCTTTTTTATAAGTCTGTTTTTTTCCCTTTTTTTAAAAAAAAATAATTTGTAAGAGGTTGCCTGATTGCAAGCTCTCTACCCTTTTGACAGATGATTATAGTCTTCAATATGTCACAGTGATTCATAAGATGTGGTACTTCTTAAATGAATAAGTCAGATCAGCAAGACTCTTTGCTAAGCAGGGTACCACTCAGTGCAAGTAGTGGGGTTAGAATGGGACTCTTCAAATGTGATTACTGAAAAGTTAAAAACCAGGTAAGATTAAAGAACACCTGGAACAAAACGAGCTAACCTACCTAAACATACCCATTTTAACTCCTGAAAAGACATAGTTAAATTTCCCTTACTCAGATGCTGTTATTATCCATGACATTTGGGGTCAGAGGTCAATAACTCTTGGACATTTGTTTGTGATCTATTTACTGAAAAGTTCTGCGGCTCAACTTGTTTTCTTCTGATTTGTGTTCTCTTGTCCCTGTGAACTTCGATTTAGAAGGGCAGATAGATATGTTCTAGAGAGGTCATGTACCTTCAGAGCTCAGGATATTCAGACACTGATTCTGAGCACTAGTGTCTTGTTATTTTTTCCTTTAAAATTTTCTTATTGCATTAGATCCATGGGGAACTGATCTATGTTACCAGTAAGCTAGAAAATTGTGTGGGCACATGTACTAAAAAACATTACACTGTATGCAATATTTAGCAGCCAAATAAATTCCCTGACACAGCTGAAGAGGTGAGAGGCATGCCCCAGGACCAATAGTAATTGCTATGTTGAAAGGAAAAAGAAACTTCTTTAAACAGTGCTGCTGCTGCCCCTTTTCTGTTGTAAACACCTGGTTGCAGAAATTCTTCATTCAGGCATTGTGGCAAATATTACAGAGATCTAAAGAGGACTTCTTATAAGTACAACATACGTTCAAAGTGACTGCATTACCTGTTTGCTAATTGGCTAGAAATTGTACTTTCGGATTTGAGACATGCTTATGCTAGCCAATATCTATAATGTTTGTATGGTGTTCTTGCCATGTTGGGACCTATTCTAACTTATAAATGACTTTCTGAAGTAGATGTTACAGAGATTCTATCCTTAAGTATAGGTTAGGGCAACTGACCTGCAAGCCCTTTGTTCTTCTTATATAGATTTACTTAGTGTTACTCATTTGAAGACAAACCTCCTGGAGTAACTGATGGCTCCCCTATTAGTTATTCCATATAGCTTTTATGTTTGCACCTTGTTTATAGCTGTGCCCTGTATGCTGAAGAAAGAAGGAAAGAAATAGTTGCTGAATTTGGAATGTGCCCTAAAGCCATTTAGGAAAAAAATTACTAGATACTATCCAAACATATTTGGCATAAAAGAGGAGGTTGCTGACAGAGGCTGCAGCAATCCTATTCAACACTTATATGGGATTTGTACTCTGCAAAAGTTCCATGATAAGCTCTTGGCTCTGCAAAATGCTTGTGCATGAACAGCACCCTGGGCTCAAGGGATACTCTGTTATCATCATTAGATGATTGCCAGACTTTAATTAAGCTGTCTGCAAAGGAATGCTTAAAAAAAAGCACGTTGATGAACAGAATGTCTATACACAACATTCTTACCAAATAGAGCATGCGGAGTTCTTTTGAATGTCAGTGTAAAATGGGCTTCAGCAAACTATATCACTTCTGTGAGGCAAGATTGCTTACTCATTTATTCAAAAACAAAGGTAAAATCCAGGCTGGGTAAAACAGGTAGAACTGACTTTCCATTGATTACGATTGAATAAGCTTTTAATCTCAGGTGGATGTCTAGATACAAGGTTTAAACAAACAAATTGTTGAGGTATTATTGCAGTACCCACTGGGTGACAGGTTGGTTGCTCTGGTAACTCGTTATTTAATGTTTGAATGGTGATTTAAATAGGAACATAGCACATGTTAGTTGTCATGCATTAGCATGATAAGAGATGTAAGAGATGTCACCCACTTCAGATTTGAGATTTCTACAAAGCAAAATATTTTTATACCTCTGTGTATTTGTGTGCATGTGTAAGGGAGAGAGAGAAAGAGCTTAAAGTCCCTTTTTTGTAATATAATCCCAAAGAAAAGGCTGAATACAAACATGATTCCATTCAGGCAACACTTCAATATATTATCAGAAGTATCTTGTGTATAAAGCCATGAGAAATTAAAAAAAGAAGAGAAGAGAAGAGAAGAGAAGAGAAGAGAAGAGAAGAGAAGAGAAAAGAAAAGAAAAGAAAAGAAAAGAAAAGAAAAGAAAAGAAAAGAAAAGAAAAGAAAAGAAAAGAAAAGAAAAGAAAAGAAAAGAAAAGAAAAGAAAAGAAAAGAAGAAAAAAAGATAAACCAGCCTACCCGCCTAAAGTAGGAAGCTTTTAAAAGTCGCACAAACACTTCTCTCCAAACAACCCAGCTTTTCAGGAAAGCAAGTAGGCTAAAAGTTTCATTTAAAAACTAAACCACAAAGAGTAAAGTAGATAAGTAGTAGAAATTAGAACCTGAGCTTATTTTGGTGAAGAACCGGGTATAAAAGCAAGAAAGAGAAAGGGTGACTATACTCATCAAAAAATGTTATGCTCACCTCACAAGGTATGTGCCATGGTAAGTGGTTTCAATAGGATATCTACAGCCTTTTTTGTTTTCCTCAGTAAATCTGTTCTTTCCAAACAAATCATCAATCACTAAACTAAACTTCCCAAATGTCTCGGAGTTTGTGATGAGGCTCCATGTAACCTGCTCTGAACACATGCATAGGGAGTTCAATCTAGTATGAAGTTATTAGAAGTTAGCATCACGAAGTCTGTAGTAATTTAACATCAAGACGTTAGAAAAAAGTGTACAAAGGTAAAGGAGAACTGGCTAGACTAAAATACTCTAAGTACATTCTTTGTGTAAATGATTTAGAAATAACATTGTCATTTACTGGGGAGTTAGAACATTTAGTGGGTGACTACTCTGTACAGTACATCCATTGAATAATGTTGAGAGGTAGTATTAGAAGATGATGATAGATAATTGAATCATTGAATCATAGAATCATAGAAACATAGAATCGTTTGGGTTGGAGGGAACTTTAAAGACCATCTAGTTCCAACTCACCAGCCATGGGCAGGGACACCTCCCATGAGACCAGGTTGCTCCAAACCCCATCCAACCTGGACTTGAACACTGCCAGGGAGGGGTCAGCCACAGCTTCTCTAGGTAACTTGTGCCAGTGTCTCACCACCCTCACAGGTAAGAATTTATTCCTAATATCCAATCTAAATCTACCATCTTTCAATTTGAAACTATTTCCCCCCAGCCTATCACTCCATGCCCTTTTATAAAGTCCCTCTCCAGCTTTCCTGTAGCTCCTTCAGGTATTGGAAGGTTGCTATGAGGTCTCCCTGAAGCTTTCTCTTCTCCAGGTTGAACAATCCTAACTCTCTCAGCCTGTCTTCATAGCAGAGGTGTTCCAGCCCTCTGATCATTTTTGTGGCCCTCCTTTGGACTCGCTCCAAGATCTCCATGTCCTTCTTATGCTTGGGGACTCCAGAACTGGACTCAGTACTCCAGATGGGGTCTCATGAGTGTGGAGTAGAGGGGGAGAATCACCTCCCTCGTCCTGCTGGTCACAGTCCACCTCTTTGTATAACTGCTCCTCTTTGGTGACCAGGGAGTCTGATATGTCTGAGGCATACCAGCTGTGTTTGTTAAGGTGTGCTGAGCTTTTTGGTACCATAATTACACTCACATTGTTCTCCAAATCAGTTAATTTTAAATTACATTGTTTTAGCTTCACAGGGTCTCATAACAAAAAAAAAAAAGGCAATGTAACCTTTTCTGTAGTGATACATTTCAGGTATGACCTGAGCAACTTTTGACTATATTATTTCTTTCCCAGTTGAGTGACATCCATAGATTGGAAGTGTCCAGCTTCTGTGTGTCTGCTTCAGGGGAAAAAAATAATTCTGAGGGGTAAAAAAGATTAAGTTCACTCTTCTCATTTGCTTCGTTAAGGTGAAAAATAACCACAAATTTAGACAGGTCAGTTTATTCTTTCAGCTGCAAGGGAGGGAATTGTTCAGTTTTGCAAACCTACTCCTTCCCACCATCTTTTGTGCCTCAAAATGTTCAAATTTGCAAAAAAACCTCCAGTATTTCACAGGCCCAGTGTTTCTTGTTGACATTTTGCATGCAGTAAATCTTCCTTATGAGTTCTTTTGTGTGAATGTGGTGTGAAGAAAAGACAGCAGAAAGGTAATTTATTTAATTACAGGTGCTTTATTTCCTCTTTTAGCTAGTGACAATGTAGAAAATAAGCATCATGTTTCCATGATCCAAAGTTTGTCAGCTGTCTCGGTTTGACGGATTGCAAAGCAGAGACAGAGTTTATCTTTTCCCCTCCCCCCCATGGAAAGGAGGGGAAAAGGAGCCAAGAAAAAACCCCAAAACGACACTGGTTGGGATTTTTAAAGAAAACTGTACATATATACAGCTTTAATAAACATAGAAAAAGGGAATAACAAACAAGGGTACAGGGAAAGGGGAATGAGTAATTGCAAAATAAATATATATACAAAACCGAAAGTCCGAAATTCCGAGAGAAGAATTCTCAACTGCCAGAAAGTCAGCAAGACTTCATCGCATTCCTCCGGTACTTCTCCAAGCGGCTGGGAACAGAACAGCTGATAAGGGCAGGCCTCTTCCCTTTCTCTCTCTCTCTCTCTGCCGCTTCTTCCCAGATCGCAGGCCAGAAGCAAGAAGAAGAAGAAGAAGAAGAAGAAGAAGAACCCAGAACTTCCTGGTTCCTCCATACTTATGCACTTTCTAGCAGGATGTTTTGATATGGAATACAAAAAAAAACCACATCCTTCCGGAGACGGATCCTCATACAGGACAAAAGTCTCAAACCATGACATCAGCCAATTGTGGTTCTGTATTTGCTTTCCCTCTCTCAGGTATAAGGAAATCAGAAGAAGGAAAACATTGAAAAAGCAATGAGAAGAGTGGGCAGCTGACTTCCAAGCCATATTCTGAGAAAGAAAGCAGGGGGGAGAGTGAAATAAGATGATGTAGGCAGTAAGCCGAGCATACTTGAAAAGGCACTGAGCCCCATGCAGAATCTGTCCCCTTCAGCAACATAGCAGACTCTTATTCAGTCAGTTTGGGATAGATTCTCATTCGTATGAAAACCCATTGCATTGCTTTAAAAAGAAGCCCCATATAAATAAATTCTTTATTTAGTTGGTACGGCTCTTGATATCCACATTCATTCCTAACAGGACTGATTGCAGTGCTGTTTGAACTCATAGTTCAACACATGAATGGTGTTTTTTGAAATATACACAGTTTGCTTGTTACAGCAATTCTCTTTCTTACTCGTTTCACATAGTAACTTGTATATCCATTAAGTGGTAAGATGTTCCATGGGAAAATGTTGTAATTGCAGATATTTAAAGGGTACATCATTTACCTTTATTACAATTCTTGTTGCAGCTGTGGTCTCAAAAATTATCCCAGTGTGTACAACCATGCTGGTGTAATTAGAAGAACCTGGTTCATTGTCTTTATAATCCTTCTCTGGTAGAGAAATAGGAACACTGATAGAGCAGCAAAAGCATTGTAATGTATTATAACCCTGCAAGCTAGCTCAGCCCCATGACAGTTCACAGAGAAGTAAATCAGTCTTAGAGAACAGTTTGGGAAGAGAAACCTAGTTAGAGTGTTTGTGGTAAATATGAGAACCAATGCGTGGGTGTCGCAGTCACAAATCCTGTTATATGTTAATAAAATTTATGCGCATAACTTGCAAACATTATCAGAGTTAACCCCTGTGTACCTGTTGTATTTAAAATTAAAATGAAGATATGATATTTGCGCTTTCAAAACATTGGATCTGTGCTGCACAAAAACATTTAATATTTTAAATTATTTTTACCAACTAGACACAGTGTACCAGACCACATTTCTTTCATTTGTACAATGATTGACATTCCCATTGAACCTGATAATTCTGGAATTGGAATGAACTACTTTAATTGTAATTTAATTTTAAAATATGAGTTTTAGTGCAGCTATTCCTCAGTCAGGGAGTGAATGATACCTTCAGAGACAGAGTGTGTTTTATCAAATCAACATCTAGCAACAGCTTACAACTCAATCTTCATTCTGGAATGAATTCTCAGTGAGTGGACATGAGACACCCAAGGCACCGAAGCAAATGATCATCTTCCAGTCCAGGGATCTCTTCAGAATCAAGGTGTTCATTAGTGTGTCTATACTAACTTCATTTTGTGTTCCAGGAGAAAAGATATTTGTTTTCTGGACCTCTTGCAACAGAACCATTTGCACCTGTACTGTTTGTGGTTAATGAATTGGCTTTACCTTCTCCAAATAGCACTTGGAGCAGTCCTTGACTTGATCACTGCCTCACAATGTGCTATGTATACCCAGCCAAATATATGTATGTTTCAGTTTTGTTAAAGGAAAAACCTAGCTGATCTTCTGCAGAGGAAAATCCTGGCTGATGAATTTGTGGACAACCAGGGGACCAGAGAGTGATGCAGCTGCTGCTATTGACATACTAATTTTGAACAGTCATGTTTTGGCTTTGGTGTTGCAAAGTGTTCCTACTCTATTATTATATAATATAATGACTAAATTTATTAATTGGAAACTAACTCTCCTTCCTCCTCCAAACTGATAATGTTTGCTGAAAAACCTCCTTTATTGCAAAACTGGAAAAAATTATGCTTGAGGTTGTAAAGACTGCTTAATTCTGAAGTCTAAACACAGCTGAAAATGTGCCCTGGGAGGAGAAATAGTAGAGTTCCATATGCCTTCAGCACAATACTATCTCAAAAAAGTTGTGATCATCAGCTAATGCTCTATTTTGACTAGTAAAACAAAAAATGCCTTGAATTAAGGAAGTGGAATTTTTCATTTTGAAACTGTCAAAACAAAGCATCAGCAATTCTGAAAAATAATGTCCTTAAAATTTATTTGTTTGCCTTGTCTGATTAAAAACAAGATTTCTAAAAATTAACACTGAAAAAGTTTATTTTCTTATTATTGTCAGTATTTTTTGAGAAAAAGAAAATAACAAAAATCTTCCCAGCCATCTTGGTAATTCCATATTTTTTGCCACTCTGATTTTCACAGGTAATGAAATGTTAAGAAGGGACAAGGAAATGAAATAGCAAACTCTTGCAAGATCAGAAAACCAGCTATTTGCCATAATGTGCTAGTGGTTCCTGGAATTGAACATGGAGATGGGTATTTTTCTTTGTCATACTGTACTCAAATCAGATTAAAATTCTATGGCTTTGCTGTGAAGGAATTTGTTCCTTTCAGTTTAACTTTGGTGGTCTTAAATTTGAAATAGGTTTTTGCTCTGGTGAAAGGATTTTTGTAGTAACTCTGTTGAGTTACATCTTCTACCTGTTACAGGACCCATTAGAGAAAAATTGTGCTGGATTCCCATTAAAATTGCTTAAATGCAACTTAACATCTCAGAGAACAGTAAATGGAAATGTGTAGTGGATTCACACAGGAACAGACTATTTTTCCAAGAAAAACCTATTTCAACAAACCAGATCTTGCTTATACTGGCAGCACATGTTATGGTGTATTCGTGACATGACCATCTCCTGGAGTCAGTACTTTCTGGAAAGTGAAGATATTTTTCATACAATGAGTTTGTTGAGCAAGTTGTGCAAAGTAATGTATGTGTATTAGTTCCACCGTAAAATGTATGAAGTTCATCAGTCATCTTAAAAGAGGTAGCTGCAGAGTGCATAATGATTCCAGCAATATTCCAGTCCCCCTTTTCAGGTCCAGTTCTGGTATTAGTAACAAAAATAATTGATGAAAGCCTTTGAAAGATACATAAATAAGATAATCTGGAAACCAATTCATGATTAAATTGCCAAATACACCTATTCCTTACCCCCAAGGAATTCTGAGGATTGTGCAAGTAATGAGCTGGGAAAGGTTAACATCAAATATAATTCCAAAAATAGTACAGCACAAAAGGGCAAGATAGTAAGAGGCCATGCTCCAGGAACATGAAATTCAACATTCAACCTTGACTCAGCTGGCTGGGAGATATGCATGGGTTGAAATCTTTACCTCTGAATAACATATGACATAAGGCCTGAAGTTTTTGAAGTGAGAATGTTCCCATTTACACAATAAATTTAAAGGACATCAGTAAACACATCCCTTTTTTACAGATGATAACCCCTGAAGCTCACTAGCATAAAATGTTGCCATCCTCGATATTAATAGAATTCTAATAAGAATTAGTCTTCCCTAGAAAAAGTAATAGTTACTTTATAGAAAATATAAGCTATAAAGCTGTAAGCCCCCTGCTTCAAGGCGTAAACCAACTGTGGACACGGGAAGTTAGGGAGGAACAAACTTCTCCCTATGAGCACAGTATTCTTTAATGATGCACCATTAATGAATGATTGGAAAGTGAATTTGTCTATTTTCTTGTATTATCACAGTAATTCTTGGAGATAAATCTCCAAGAATCAATGACTAATCTTTTTCAGTTGTAGGCATTAGAATACTGCCTGTCAAAGCTGGAATTAAAATGAAGTTGCTCCCTTGTAAACTGAATTAGACTGTAGTAAGATGAACTGTGTGAACAATTTCAGATTGTGATACAATGCTGAACTCATGCAAACACATACAGTTTATGATTCATGTGTATTTTGGTTTTGTGGGCTTGTATATTTTTTGAGTAGGACAATCACAGCGGTGTGGAGCCATGCTATCTCAGTAAACTAGCACATTCAGAGCCATTGAGGAGAGTACCAGGAAAAGTGCCATCCAGTCAGGTATGAAGAAGCAGTAAAAATTACTCTCTCCAGAAACACACGTGGAGGTTGAATATCAAGCAGCAATATTAGCTGCTTTTTGTAGTCTCAGAAGGAACTGACTGATAAATCTGAGAACTATTTTTAACCTTATGACAGCTGAGATAATTTTTCTTTCAGAGAAGTTGGGCTTGCTGTCTCCCACTTTTATTGAAGAGTAGCTCTGTGGAAAGGCACCTGGGAGTCAAGATCAATATGAGTGAAAATTGTGCTGCTGGGGCAAAAAAAGCCAACAGGATGCTGAGTTGCATCAACAAGGACTTCACCAGCAGAGATAAAGAAGTCATTATCACACTCTACTTACTGGTTGTCAGGCCACACCTGGAACACTGTGTTCAGTTTTGGTCCCTGACATACAAAAAATATGTGGACAGACCAGAGAGAGTCCAGAGAAGAGTCACAAAGATGACCAAAGCACTGGGAAACAAACTGCCATGTGAGGAAAGGCTGAGAGAACTGTATTTGTTCAGTCTTGAGAAAACAAGGCTTAGGGCAGACCTCATCACCATGTTCCAGGATTTAATGGGTGACTACAAAGAAGGAGACTTCCTTTTTACAAGGAGTCACATGGAAAAGACAAGGGGTAATGGGTACAAGTTACTCCTGGGGAGATTCTGATTGGACACAAAAGGAAAATTTTTCACAATGAGAACAATCAGCTATTGGAATGATCTCCCCAGAGAAGTGGTAGATTCTTCAACTTGGGACACTTTTAAGATTCAGTGGACAAGGTACTGGGCCATCTTGTCTAGACTATGCTTTTACCAAGAAATGTTGGACCAGATGATCCCTGAGGTCCCTTCCAACCTGTTATTCCATGATTCTATGAAAATTTGAAATCGCTGTTTTCTTCTTGTTTTGTTTCTTCCCCACCACCCACTCCCCACCCCTCTGAATCAGAGCAGTTTTCTTGTTTAGAATTTTCTACAAGATAGAAACTTAAACATTTTAATAGATCTACATTTGACAAATTAAATTCTTATATAACTTCTGTGTTTATTTTTGCTCTTCTTGGTTTTGTTTTGTTGTTTTATTTTTTTTCTTTCTCAGTCACATAAAATTGCTGAGACAAAGGCAGTAGTCACAACCTGTTCATATCCTCTGACCTCTGTTTTCATGCCTATCAGTGAAAGTAAGTCTGTCCATGGTACAAAAGAGCACTATTCAATTTTCAACACATTTGCTTATGTATTAGAAACACTCTGAGATATGTGGGACATCTACCCTCTGTTGCAGCAACTGGAGGCCACATAAAATGCTGTAAGGTTTCTAAAATGGGCAACTGAATTCTGAACCAGATCATCTTGGTGCAAAATCAGAGATTGCTCTGACACGAATGGATCCCATAATCATCTCGGGTCAACACCCTGCATCCAAAGATGGCTCAGCCATCAGACCTGAGCCCTCTGGTGTTTTATTGGTGAACGCTGATATATTTCAGTATCTGTGCTTGTGGTAACTGAATAAAGCTGGTTTAGGCCTTTGTCACTTTTAGTTCACAGCAGCCATCAAAACAGCATACTGTAAATGCTTTGGATCCCTTCCTCCTGCAGGCAATAAGAGATTTGCCACTGACTTCAGCAGACCCATTTTTGGGTGCCACATTTAATTAACACATAATTCAGAGTGTCTAATAGGATTGATATGTATCTGAATTAAAACTGCAAATAAAATGGTGTTAAGGGATAGAAACAGAGAATGGACTTAAAATCCCATTTCAGGACTTGAGCGCAAATGGCAGAAAATACCATGGGCTTCACAGGCAGGGAAGAACTTGGCATGAGATAAAAGGCTTAAGCCAGGATTCATCCAACTTCCAGTCTTTTTCGGAGGATGAAAGCATCTCAGATTTGTATTTTCACAGCCTGACTTGCCCACTATGCATGCGGTGAGCCCATATACAAGGCTTTGAGTGCCTCTGGAGATTGGTTTTTAGAGGACATGAGAACACTCGACATAAAACTTTGTTGGGTGAGCAGTCTCCAGGAAGCTTCTGGCCAGTACACCAGACTTCTGGGCAGTCAGAACTGGGGTTCTGGGGAAAGGACACCAAACATACCATGTTTAAGACATTTTGGGAGTGAGAGTGTTGCTCTTCCAGATTCACATAATCTCATTTGTAGCTTCCCCTCTGTTAGGATGCTCTGTGAGACAGACTTTCAAGACATTTCCTCCAGTGCTTATCTTCCAATGAATATTGACTCACAGGTTTTGAAAAGTTGCTGAAAATATGACAAGTCAATGAACATTGCTTCCTTCCCTGCCTGTCTGCTAGAGTGAGATGTGCCCTAGTGGGGCTAGGATAAGAAAACAAACCAAACCAAAACAAAACAAAAACAAAAAAAACACACCACCCCCAAAACCCCCTAAACCAGAAAATCTATATTGCTGTTTAAATTAAGAAGATTAGGTCAAATATTTGTAACCCCTCAAGAAATCCTTTTGTTCATGCTATCACTGTAACTTTGCTGTCTGGACTGAAGCAGGTGGCTGTTGTACCCTCCCACATTTCTACCCATTCTGTTCTCCCTGATGTCCCAATGTCAGGGTGGGGTAGTACTCCACACTCCCATTTTTTTAAGTTAACATTGACATGCTAACCCTCCCCTTTCCTCTTCCCTGTGTTTTGGAGAGAAGTGGCTGCATTCAGCCTGGCCTTTGCCCCTTCAGAGGTGTTGTGTACAGTGTCACAACCAACCAAGAGCATCATGCTGTTGGGAGAAGCAATCATTTCTGCTTTCTTTGGGGCTGAGAATAGCTGGGATTCACATTGTCTCTGGCAGAGGTAAGATCGTGATGCTGGGAGAAAACAACTCTGCCACAGTGGAAGAAAGACAAAAGAAATTACCTTTTCTGGGACCACGACCTGAGCAGGCAGCAGGAGCTCCCAAGTGGGACCTATAGCAGGAAAGAGCTGGGATCAACTCATCCGTAGTGTCCTGTCTTTGTTTAGGTCCCAGACTCCTACAAGGCTCAAATTCACATTCCCACTTTGTTTCCCACCCCCATCACTTTGGTCTCTGCTCATGTCTTTTTCATTGATGTTGGTATAGGATCTCTACCCTCTCTGTAACAGGTGTTAACTCTGTCATCTAGAAAACTGCAAAATTTCCAGCTCTAGGGACTGAAAATTTCAGCACACATTCACAGGACAAGCAGTAAGGATTTCTTTATGTATGTCACAGGGTACTGTTGAGTTGAGGGTCTGGATTTCTCATATTGCCACCCTGATTTCTCGATTACTCAGTGAGGGGTATCTAGGCTGTCGGTCAATGGTAAACAGAGGTATTAGTATCTAAGTGATAGACTGAGCTAGAGCAAGAACCATTATATGTATTATAAAGAGGTTACTAATACTAACAGCTTTACTGACAGTCAGCTTTGATTCATGCTTACACAGTATAGATTTATGATAGTAAAATTGTTCAGTGAAAATTAATGTCTTTAATTTCCATGTTAAAACTGCTGTATATGTATGCCTCCCTCCCATCTTTCTTCCTGCCTTTTTGCCCCTTCTCCTCCCTTTTCTCTCCCTCTCCTCTCTTTTTTTCCCACCCTATTCTGTCCTTCCTTCCTAATCCTTCTCTCCCTCCCTCTCTCCCCTCACTTTCTCACTCTCATCCTCTCCCTGGATTTCTCTTGAATTGTTCTTTTTCTCTTTTAAAACTAAAGATGTAAAGGCCTTTCCCAAATTTTACCTCAACTCCTTTGTTCCTTGAGAGCACAGATTTTAGTCAATATGTCATCAGTGCTTGTACTGGACAAGACATTTTTCCAAGTATAATATACAATTTGTTATTTTGGGCTGGGTAGTAATTACAGGTTGTATATAATTAGTCTTGCTTAGTCATTTTATCTAATAGTAGGTGCAAAAGTATTAACTAAGGAAACAAAGCAAAGTCCAGCAGTAATGACATTTGAAGTTACAATATCTGTTGTATGTATCTGCTTAAAGATCTGACAGACACTAAAGGATAGCACTGTATGCACTACAGGTCAATCCACTGACTAAGGAGCAGGTTAAGGGACGATTTTGTCATATGCATAAAGATAGGTGATGGTTGATGATTAAATACATCTATTTTCAGATTAGAAGCAAGGCACTAATTTTTAACAACAAAGTCTATTTATTTCTAGAATACTTTAAGGACACTTGTTTTAGACCTTGCATAAGGTTTTTGTTTATCCTAAGCATGACTAATCTTCATTAACACTATGATAGTGAAAAAATGAATGAATTCAGTGAAACTTATGATCTGCAATTTGTAAGTCCAGCCAGATGTTCACAGTACATATTGTTTGCTCTGTCAGCGACTACCTGTACACATTCATTGTTCTCTTTAAGCATTAATAGTGTAATGAGAGATATACAAGAATGGAAAAGGGAGCAGTAACGAGCATGATGGCTGCAGCAAAACACACTTGTTAGGATTTTACTTCACTTCATGAAACCAGCTGTAGTTTTTGATCAGCTAGGCAACACAGAATTTTTAAAAACTAATTATTTTTGTGTGTACATATTTTCTCCTTGTGTTTCACAAATGCCAAACATCCTCGCTTACGAACTACGATTTTCTGTTCTGACTAGGCACCCAAAAATCAGGCTGTTAGCCAAACCTAATATAGCACTCCTAAATTTCATTTAATCAGAATAATTAATGAAGATATGCAAACTCAATCCAGTTCAAATCCCTGAAGAACTCCAAAGCTACCTGTCTACAGTACTCTTTTTTAATCCTGTTGACCCCTTATTTTCAGACAGCCTCCAAATCTCTTCTCACTCTTACATCTTCCTTATGAAGTAGTTATCTCCCACGGGGTACCAATTCTGCCAAAATGATCCAAAACAGCTTTTTGTGCACAAACAAAAAAAAATTGCCAGCAGATGCATCCCCAGAAGGGTCTAGATGGTGATACAAGTAGGGAGGGAGTCCTGTGGCACTCCCCTGCCTCCCACCAGACTTCAGTGAGCTTACTTTTGGTTTTGTTACTCCGCTGCGGTAGCTACAAGCAACAAATCTGAGCACTTCTCATTTTCAGGCAAACTTGGAATTGTAACACAAGCTTGATTTTGTCAGGGAGGATCTGCTTGAGCTAACTCCAGCTCCTTGCCCAGGAGCTAGAGTACTGTTCCAGTAGAGGTGAGTTTCCTTTGGATCCCAAGTGATTTGCTTCAAAGACAGAAGCAAATTAAATCAGCATCTACTAATGACCTCTATTTGTAAGAACTCATAAATTAAAATATTTTATTTATTATGTTCAGCTATTTGTGAGCCAGTACAAAAAAAAATAAAAAGCCAAATAAAATTAATATGTTTTACTCTTCAGTTTAGGTCTGGAAACAAGTTAATTAATAATTAATATTTAAGTGCTGCTGGTTACTTTACATTGGCAAGTGTAAAGAGTATTCAAAAGAAGAAATCACTGCATATATACAAACAGATAGCTTCCATTTTAAATTCCCTTTAGAAGGCTGGGTTAGGGTAAAAGATCCTTAAAATTAGTTATGCCTGTACATGAATCACATGACATTTTCAGAATTGCTTTGCGTCAGATTTTTCAGATGTTTTAATTCTTTCTCTGTTGTGTGCTGTCTAAATGATACCACAGCTGGGCAGAGCTCCAGAAGACACTGATTGTAATCCTATCTCTGCCAACATCTAGCCTGACCCCTTCACATATATCACTTAATTTCTCTGAGCCTTAGCTTTTCTATCTGTAAAATGGAATAGTAATACTGATCTACTTCATAATGTATTTAAAATGTGCTAATAAAATTCCTGTTTGAGCTAGAAATAATCGGTGGAGGTAGCATTTACATCTACTGACAGTGCCGCATCTGTGCTACTGACCACATAGAGAATCTGCATCTGAAATAGTCACCTGAAGTCCCTTTGAAATCAGTGGTGAGAAACAGCCAATCCTAAATCATATTTAATTTTATTTAGATTAGTTACCTTCAAATAGACTTAGCAAAGAAAAAAATATTCCTACATTATAGATGTCTAAAGCTAGAAGATGCTAACACTACCCAAAGTGATTTAGCAGCCAGGGATTATGACTCCCAGAGTTTTAGATTCCTTTATCCATTTTATATTAAAAAATTTTATCTGGATAATTTTGCTTCAACCTATATGGTCAGAAGACAACGATAAAAAACTGGGACCTCAAAGTACCCTCATGTCATGTGACTTAAACAATTCAAAGGTTGATTTTCTCCCTTTGGCTAAGAAATAACTAAAGAACAAAGCTTTCATGAATTCATTCATTTGCAAATTATAATTGCTTCAAGAATTGAAACACTTAACATGCATTTCTGAGATATATTTTTAAAAAAAGAGAAAAAAAAAGCCCAACTAGAGAAAAAAACAATGCTATCCACTCCCAGAATTCAATAACAAGACTCAGACCTCATAGTAACAAATAGAAAGGATGTATAGCCTACTTTTTTTAGACTCCTGCTTGATGCCCAACTAAAATTGTGCAAAAAGATGCCATTAAAAATAAAAGATGGAATCATAATGTAGCTGAAATGCATGCATATTATATAATTTATAGTAAGATTTACTGGCTGTAATTGCCATGCACGTTTTCTGCCTCCAAGAACTACATGAAGCATAAGGATTTACTAACTGTGCTGAATTTTAATTATGTATTAGAACTAGAGCTGTACAAAACACAGCAGTGTGTCTTTGCAGGGGTTCATCTAGCAGCTTCCTTCTGCTTGGTGTCAAACCAGAGTCTTCCTTTGAGTCTCAGGTTTCTCAGAAGCCCAAAATCTCAAGGCAGAACTCAAGGTCATAGCCAGGGTCATCTCTTGGTGCCACTGAAAGCCTGCATTTTACCCACAGAGTTCAAAACTTAAGGGTAGGAATAACATACTGAAAAACTACCTAGTCTCGTGTGGAAAGTGTAAGGGGATTCACCTCATCTCACTGGAGTCATTTGAAAGTTGTGTGTTTAATTTAGCCAAACTATTTAAGCTCTTCTGTAATCAAAGGAGGGAGAGAAGTATTTCTGAAAAGACAACTCATACCATAGTAATGAGATTTCTGCACCTATGTTTCTAAGATAAGCAGGACAAATCATTCATGCCTGTCTTTGCCAATTGATTAAAATGGGAGCCTAAACAATTAGTTTAGGTTTATCAGCTTTTAAATGGCTTTAGTTAGGTGAGACAAAGGAGATCCTAAGGCTGAAATCTAATGCAGTGTGCTCTCCAAAATTGCACTTAGGGCAGATTCTTAACTTTTACTTACAGTGGAAGAGAAACTTAAAATTTTATCTCATTTGCACACAAAACTGTGAACAAAGAGCTAGGATTTACTTTTGTGAGTACTGTTATCACACTTGGCAGAATGAAAGCTTTGTAACTCAGTCTTATTTTTCCCTTGTAAAAATTTCATTGAATTTCTACTGAAATAATCCATGAGGAAGAGATTTTTAAGATAAAACATTTTAATTTATTACTATTCTCAATGACATATGAGAAGGAAAGTTTTCAATTTGTTTCCTTCATTGTTTTGTTGGGTTTTTTTTTGGACTGATATATATTAAAAGATACTACATTTATTTTAAATCAAATTTGAGGGAGACCTTTCAATTTTATCAGCAGGACTTTTTAGATGAGTTAAGCAATAACATCTTTAAAATGTAGGTTCTTGGGAAGTTATGACATTTAAAATTTTCATTTATATTGCCAAATGAAAAGTAGACATGTCAGTATGAATAATAAAAGAAAATTCTTAGTTTTGACCACATTGTTAAAATGAGTTTAGTATATGTTTAGTTCAGAATTGATTCATGGGTATGATGAGAAGAATTTTTCCCAAAAAGTTCTCGAATTCAAGCCTTAAAAGGGAAAATGTTCCCATTCTCTCTGAACAGCAGGTTACTGAGTAAGGTAACAATATCATTACCCTCCTTTTTCCTTTGTTTCTGATCAATAGCAATGACTTATTTTGTTATCCTTCCCTAAAGGAAAGGACATGAATCTGTCCTTCCCATCAAGTGACCTGAAAAGAGGCAGAGAGACATCATTGGTGGTGGAAAGAGGAGAAATTCCCAGACTTGAAAAGATGGATATAATAATGTGCAGAAACATACGAAAATGAAAGCAGTAATAATTCCTTTGAAATGTTAAGTCTTTTTACTTGAGAATTAAATCTTGTTTAGAGCTTGGTTCAGAATAGCTTATATTTGGTTTTGCCTCATCAAGGGTACAAATGTGAAGGCTGTTTAACCCTAGTATGAACTTGCAACAGAGTTAAAAATGATCTAGCATTGAAGACGAAAGCTCCAGACCACCAAAAGCCAAGCTCTAGACAAAAATATTTTATCCACTTCAATTTCACAGGGTCAATATTTACAAATACATGCAAACCTCCCATGTCAACTTAGCCTGCAGGATTGAATTTTTCAGATCGAGGGAAAAGGAAATATATTCAAATTGGCAACTTATTTGAAATCATGTACACCCTATAGAGTGCTCAGGAACATAACAGCCTACATGTAGGATAGTTTGGCTGGGAAATGAGATGTCATTTATTTGTTATTTCCAAGGCAAGATGAAGCATGACTCAGTTTCCTTGTGGATTTTTGTTTTATGCTAGCCACTAAAACTTCTAAAAATAGATATTCTCTTGATGTGATAGAAATAATAAAAACCAAGAAGAAATAAAGTCCGTACTGAAAGTTTTTATGTGGAAACTCAGATGATAATAACTTACATTGACTTGATTTTGAACCATTTGAATTTCAGTTATATGCTATTTTGACAGAAAAGTCATGTCTCTGTCTCAGTTAAAAACATTATTCTGAATCTAATTATTGGAAACTCAGATGATAATAACTTACATTGACTTGATTTTGAACCATTTGAATTTCAGTTATATGCTATTTTGACAGAAAAGTCATGTCTCTGTCTCAGTTAGGAACATCATTCTGAATCTAATTATTGGACAACCGTAACAAATGCATGCGAAAAATATTTATCTGATGCAAATAAACTTATGAAAATACATATTATAGAACTGTGGGGAAAAAATCTTTCTTTCTTCAGAGATGATTTCTTTGTTTAATTTCCTGTGAATTTCCCATGAAATAAACTTGAAAATGTTTCCTTATTTGATTTTTATTATTTTATTCATTTTTCTCTCTCTCTTTTTTTTCTCTTCTGTCTAGCGGCACAATGTCCTTTGAAAGTAAGTTCTGTGCTTATTTTAGTTAACATACAATGGCATGAAACAAACATTTCTCCTGAATATACATTTGAGAATGTATATTTGCCGAGACACTGGAACACTTTTCCCAGAGAAGCTGTGGCTGCCCCCTCCCTGGCAGTGTTCAAGGCCAGGTTGGATGGGGCTTTGAGAAACCTGGTCTGGTGGGAGGTGTCCCTGCCCACGGCAGGGGATTGGGACTGGGTGATCTTTAAGGTCCCTTCCAATCCAAACCATTCTATGATTCTATGAGAAAAGGAGATTGATAGAATAGTCTAAATTATCTTGAGTAAATAATGACTTATTTTTATTGTATTTCATTTTGATATCTACTATATACATGGAGAAAAAAAAAACAGCCTGGTGTAGAGTTGTTCCCACATGACCATATCACAGACTGGGAAGCATGTGGCACTGTTTCTAATATCATAAACAGAAACAGAACTGTTTAGTCATAGACATTTTGAATTACTACATTTCCTCCTTCAGGTCTTTGGATTTGATTCAAAGCTTGCTGAAATCAATGGATTTTACATCATGAAAACTGTGGCTTTTATTCATCAATTTAATTCAGAATTTTGCTTATAACCATTCATAGAATAACAACACTTTTTTTATATAAATATATAATAACAGTTGCTGAACAAAATTATATGTGATTAAACATTTTATTCTTTAAATAACTTAAATTTTCCTATTAATAGATATTCAAAATCAAAATGAATAAAAGTGAAGAAAAGCTCAGAAAATAAATAATACCTTGAATGTATCCTCTGATCACTTTAATAACAAAAGCTCAGAGCATTTCTATAAGTTTGGTAAGAAAATTTCTTGGTTATTGTTCCTATTTAAATCAATGAGATTTTTGCTATTATGTGCATTTTCATATCACTAGGATGTTACTCTTGAAAAAAAATAGTTAAGTGGAAAGATAAAGACAATCAAATGGACAAGGTAAGAGCTATGGATGTCATCTATCTGGACTTCTATAGGGCCTTTGATATGGTCCCCTGCAACATTGTTCTCTCTAAATTGGAGGCATATGTATTTGATGGATTGACTGCAGTGGGTAAGAAATTGTCTGAATGATTGTATCCAAAGAGTAGTGGTCAATGGCTCAATGTCCAGATGGAGATCGGTGATAAGTGGTAACCCTCAGGGGTCCACACTGGGACTAGTACTTTTTAATAACTTCATCAATGACATATACAGTGCACCCTCAGAAAATTAGCAGACAACAAGCTGAGTGGTGCAGTTGACATGCCTGAGGGATGGGCTGCCATCCAGAGAGACCTGGACAAGCTTGAGAAGTGCACCCATGTGAACCTCATGACGTTCAACAAGGCCAAGTGCAAGGTCCTGTGCATGGTTTGGAGCAATCCCCAGCATTGATACAGACTGGGAGATGAGGGGATTCAGAGCAGCCCTGTGGAAAAGGGCTTGAGGGTACTGGTGGATGAAAAGCTGGATTTGAGCTGGCAATGTGCACTGGCAGTCCAGAAAGCCAACTATATCCTGGGCTGCATCAAAAGAGGCATAGCCAGAAGGTTGAGAGAGGTGATTCTGCCCCTCTACAGTGCTCTGGTGAGACCCCACTTGGAGTACTGTGTCCAGTTCTGGGGTTCTCATTACAGGAAAGACATGAACCTGTTGAAGAGAGTCCAGAGGAAGGCCACTAAAATGCTCAGAGGTCTGGAGCACCTCTCCTGTGAGGAGGAGCTGAGAGAGTTGGGGTTGTTCATTCTGGAGAAGAAAAGGCTCTTGAGAGACCTTATTGCAGCCTGCCAGTACTTAAAGAGGGACTATAAGAAAGATAGGGACAGACTTTTTAGTAGGGCCTGTAGTGACAGGACAAGAGGTAACGGTTTTAAACTAAAAGAGGGTAGATTCAGACTAGATACATAGAAGAAATATTTTACAATGAGAGTGGTGAAACACTGGAACAGGTTGACCAGGGAGGTGGTAGTTGCTCCGTCCCTGGAAATATTCAGGGTCAGGCTGGTCAGGGTCCTGAGCAACCTGATCTAGTAGGTGTCCCTGCTGCAAGGAGGTTGGACTAAATGGCCTCTAAAGCCCCTTCCAACACAAACAATTCTTTGATTCTATGATAAAGGAAAAAAGATATAATTTACTTTAAAGATTCAGTTATGGGTTATGTATACCTATAATATACAGGCATGAATTTAGATCCAAGATGTGCATTCAGACAATGAGAAAATATTTTGCTAAAGTGCATAAATCTCTGCATATATCTGGTATAGATCCCTGTTCATCAAATCATTCTGAAGTAAAGTTCTTTCCATCTCTGGATATACAGCTTGTGAAAGCCCACATAAAAATTATTTTTGTATTTGATTATATCTTGGGAACGTTTTAATGCACTCTTGACTCACTGATTTCAGTGGGAGTTGAAATTTCTCAACACCCTGTAGTGCAGGACTGCTTCCCTGGAAGGCCAAACAGGAAAAACTAGGATGTTCACAGCATGTGCTCTTCACAGACCACATACCAGCAACTTGAGGTTTTTCACAGTACTCCTTCCAGACCTTTAGTTTCCAATTCACACAGGCATGCTGAAGTTCATCACAGGGAATATATCTTCAATTTCCTCCTATTTGGGAGGTTCCAAACCAATGCTCTCTGTGGATTTGTGTCACTCATGTCCCTAGGTGAAGGATACTTGACCAACTTTTCATCTCTCCAGAAGCTCTCCCTGGGGGTTCACCCTAAGCATTGACCAAAGAGCCTGCCCCAGGCTGGTAACCTGACTACATGAGGGGACAAGTGCTACCAATCCTACTGGGGTCAGGGAAGGAAGGAGAACTTGGGCCAGGCTGCCTTTCAATGTAAATGCACATTGTACTTGTGAGTTCTAGAGTAAATATCTAAGTGGTGAGCTATTCAACAAGCATATTTCCACCAGTAAAAATATACCTAGCTGAGATGTGCATACTTTCATTAATTAGAGCTCTGGAGCTCTCATGAAATCACTTTGATGTTTTTGGGTTTTTTTTTAACTTTTCTTATATCCTGCTACAGCCCTTCCTAAAAACTAATGACCCAGACACTCTCCTCCTGAGCTACAATAAATGAAAGGGAACAAATAAATAGAAAATCTCTGCATCTCCCTTAGAGTCAGTGTGTCCTGCAGATATCTCCCAGTGGCTGTCATTAGCCCTAATGGAAAGCAGCTGAGCCCCAGCACAGCGACATCGGTCTCTGCTGAGCAGGTACTTGTGCGTGAAAGAGGATGTATTTGCAAATATTCCTTCTGTGTTACAAGCATAAGATATTTAACTGTGTAACCTAACTTTGGTGACATTGGGATAAGCTAAACCTAAATTCACTCCAGAAGGTAAACTTATCACTGCATGAGGAATTTCTCCTTTCCCCTAAAAAAATATATGTATAATGTGTGCAACCACCACAGACAGATCTGTTTATGCCTGGCATCTAATATAAACTAGTTATCTAGGATATGTTTATACATGGGGAAGATACAAAGATAGCTCTAGGATAAATCTTACTCTATCCTTACACAGGCATCTAGCATAGGTAAGAAGACTCATTATCTAAGGTGCCTTCCTCTCTTCACTGATCCTAGGAAAACTAAGGACATGATTCATCTGATCTCTGTTAGATGTCAGATTAGAGGTGAGAGGAACTCTTTATTTAATAATACCTGTTTCTCCAGTGATGTCTACAAAAAAAAAAAAAGGTTGTTGTTCTCAAAGGTAGATATTCACTTTTAATTAGATGAACCCCATCCTATTTACCTAACTTCTGTAAGACTGACATTATGTAAAATCAAACAATTTGAGATAATTGTGAACCAAGAATGTATTAAATTCCAATTGGTACAAGGTCTCTTTCCTCTTCCCCTTCTTTCCTTTGTTTCTGGACTATTTTTAGTCTTTGTATGCACTTTGTAAATCAGATTAGGCTCTTATTCTTTACTGGGGTTTTGAGTTACAATCCCCCTACAAATAACAATAGAGACATTACAATGGTACAATGTGAAGGTGCAGCTCTGAAGACTTCTTGCTATCAAGACCACAAGAAAGTAAGCATAATCACATTGGATCAGACCAATAGTCTGCCTCCTATCTCAATCTATGGTCAAGAGAATACCTCCTAGACGAACATAAGAACTGGACAAATGGCATTGCCTCCTGTTCCACTTCCAAGGCCAAACAGTTTTAGCTTAGGCACTTCTAGAGCTGAGGGTTATTTCCAAATAAATTTCAGGCCTTGCTGGAGGTCAGGATTCTCCATTAAAATTCAATTCCATCTGATCAAGAAATAAACAGGTACGCGTTTATTTCCTGTGAGCAACAGAAAGTGCCTGGATGCACAGGTTACCTTATGGCTCCTCTGGTGTCAGAAGAGAGCCCACGACAGGGAAACAGGAACTCATTAACTGTGCTAACCTGATGGGTTTGGTATCTGAATTTGATCAGGTCAGCATGCTGGAGGATCAGACAGACCTAAACTTTGTGCGATATTTCATCTTCAGCACATAGTGCTTTAAAGCTCAGAAAGTCATTAAACTCCAAGCTAACACAGGGAATGCCTAGTGGGATTAACCTTCAAAAACTAATTACCAAAGAGATCAACAAAAGGCAGCCTGCATCACTATATTGTGACAGCATACCAGAGGAGAGAGTGGTGTCAGAAAATGTTGATTAAAAAAATCTGATACACTGGAGATACTTTTCCTCTGCAGGTGCAGGTTTATAAAATACAGATTAATGAAAGACAGGTTTCTAATTATAGCTAGGGGTCTGGGTACAATTGCTATGATGATTATTATTATTTTATCATTTTTCCAGTAGTTTCTAGAAAAGGTTTTGAACGGGGTATTGCACTAGTATCTAGGAAGGATCAGCGTGCATCTTATAGAAAAGGGGTGGGATTACCTCAGCTTCATTTAGACATTTACAGCTGAGAAAATCACCCTGAAGTTCCAGGGATGATCAATCAAGAGATAGATATACGCATCATGAGTATTTGATTTGTCTGAGTCATCCAAATAAGGCAAATAGCAACTTCAAAATGTATGCTGGATTTTGTTGGTTTTGTTTTTGGTTTTGTTTTTTTTTCTCTTGAATATAAAAGGGAGCCTGTGATGGCTGCCTTGAATATACAGTATGACTTTTAAATATAGTGAGATGAATACCAACGGTATGCCAAGCAGATAACACAAATAAATGCTGACCTTATAAAAGGGTCAGTACTCCATCAGCTGTGAACACCACGCCAATATAGACTACTACTACCTGTGAAATCTGCTGATTACTCCTCAGATTTCATATCTCCTGAATGAATCTGATCTCAAGTGATGTGATGAAGAGCCAGACAGCAGATTGTGTTACGTGTATATATGTACAAACACAGAGAGGTATATGGACGTGTAAGCTGTGTGTATGTGTGTATACAATATAATGTGACAGTATATTATAATAAGTATTTAGTGTTATTATATTACACATTTTTATATTTATATAATTTTAAATATATTTGTATATTTTTATTTATGTATGTATTATTTCACCACAAAATTACTCTAGTTTCTGGACACACAACTTTTAGACTGATTTAAGTTTGACCAGTAAAATAAAATCCTATTTCTGTAAAGAAATAAGGCTGTTTTCCCCAAATTTCTACAAATGCTGTTGGGCTAACTGTCCCTATTAAATAACAAAGGTACTGAAGCATAGGTTGAACAAAACATATTGGAAAGCAGAAATCCCAAAGTTCATACCACCAAAAGTAAAGAATCCCAGTAAGCTTGGAAGCCTGCACAGTCTTACATACTGAACACACTTCCAAAAACTATTGCTTAGATGATGCTATTATCAGAATTCTGGGAACACATGCTAGTTATATAAATATTGTTAAATCAATTTGATGATAGCACTAGTACAGACCAGGCCCTGACTTTAAGAGATCATCAGGGAGGACTCAAAAGAAATTAGTGCATTTAATTACCTTTCTGAAGTTCCCAAATAAAATAAATGTCTATTAAATTTTCCCCTTCAGTTTAAGGCTCTTCACAAATGCTATTACATTTTAATTAAAGTGAACTTGTTTTTCCATTTAGTGGTTATTCTAGCTTGTTTTTTTTTTCATTATTCTTAGAATTGAATAAAGATGCTAATTGGGGATAAGTTTGTAATAACAGCTGACAGGCCCTGAGGATCCATTCTGCAAACTAATAGTCTGTGTATGCAGAACAATCCACAAGCCAGCATGGGGGAACCAGTCTGTTACCAGAAGTCATCATCTTGATTCACAACTATAGACTGCAAACTGCAATGAGTTCTGTTCTGGTGAGATATTCTTCTTACTTAGAACTTGTGCACTACTGCTTTTCAGATGTTGTTTGCTTGCATTGAGCCAGGGACAACAGAGAAAATTTGCCATTTACATGATATATTGTTGTGGTTCAAACCCAGCTGATAACAAAGAACCACGCAGCCGCTTGCTCTCTCTCTCCTCCCCCTACTGTGGGATGAGGAGGAGAAAATATAACAAGAAACTTGTGGGTCGAGACAAGGACAGGCAGGGTTCACTCACCAATTATGGTCACAGGCAAAAGAGATTTGATTTGGGAAAAAAAAATCTATTTAATTTGTCACTAATTAAATCAGAACAGAAGAATGAGAAACAAAACCAGATCTTAAAAATACCTTTTCCAATCCATCCCTTCTTCCCAGGCCCAAATTACTTTGCTCCCCATTTGTCCACTTCCTCCCCCTCAGTGGCACAGGGGGATGGGGAATGGGGTTGCAGTCAGTTTGTCACACACTGTTTTCTGCTGTTCCTTCCTCCTCAGGAGGGACAACTCCTCACATTCTTCCCCTGTTCCAGCATGGGGTCCCTGACACAGGAGAGGGAGAGATTCCTCCACAAAATCTTCTGACACGAGTCCCTCCCATGAGGTGCAATCCCTCAGGAACAGACTGCTTTAGCACAGGCTTCCTGCAGAGTCACAGCCTTCTTTGGTCGTAGTCACCCCCCCTGATGTGGGATTCTCCATGGCTGCAGGTCCGTATCTGCTCCACTGTGGGTCCTTCACGGGCTGCTTCACCATCATCCTCCATGGGCTGCAGTGGGACAGCCTGTTGCCTCACCATGGGCTGCAAGGGAATCTCAACCCCAGCTCACCTCCTTCCCCTCCTTCCTCACTGAACTTGGTATCTCTGCTCAGGTATTGCAGAGCTGCTCACCTCCTCCTCTCCTCTCCCCTGCAGGTCTTTTAGCTGTTTCCTCTTCCCCTTCTTAAATATGTTAATCACTTTTGGTCTTGGCCTTGGCCAGAGATGGGTCCAGCTTTGGAGCCAGGGGAGCTTCCAGCAGCATCTCACAGGAGTCATCTCTGTGGCTCCTACCTGGATACCAAAGCCTCACCACAAAAACCCAACACATAAATTTACATGACAGACATGGATAGCTCATGTTCTGAGTTGTCTGGAGATGAATCAGGTTTAGTATAGGAGCACAGTAGCTGACTGAACATTGACAACTTTCTAAATGTTAATAAGGACATAGTACTATGTTAACACAGTTGCACAATATCAGGATAAGAGCAAGGGGACTTGTCTCTTTGAGACAATTCACCTAGACATTTCTAACAGTAACAAGGTTATTTTCAGTGGTATTAGTCTGTTCATTTCCAGAAAATCCTTCAATAATTCAATATTGAGTAAAGACTGTGAAATGGAATCTTATATCCTGTCAGAATGTGAAGTTATTGAAACTTTTAAACCACTGAAGATCAGATAATTCTGAGTGGAGATGACAAAGTAACTTTATTCTGACCCCAAAACTTTATTCTGACCCCAAAAGAGCAAAGACCTATAGGTATTATATTAATTCATAGTTTTAGTTAGTACTGTGCTAAAGGGATGTAAGTCAATCTCCAGGTCTACATAAAAATAGGGGTACTATTTGTCAATTTTATTATCATGCCCTAGCTGGAGGAAAGAGCATGATTTCAGAAAGTCTTTGGTTCAAACTAGATGATATTTATACTATATCTTTTCCTGAAGTGATGAAGCAGTACTGTATCTCCAGGAAGTCTAAAGAAATATTTAAATTTTGGTTACATTTAAGAAAAAAAGGGAAACTTTAAACAGAAAGATATTTATAGCTTGAACTGACTGATATTCTAACGTGTTGTAAGCTTTACCTACAGATCTAGCATACAAACTCTGTGGTTGCAAGCTGCCTGTTTGTGGGAGGTTATCTTCACTCCTATGAAAATATTGTAACCTCAATGTGACAGAGGTCTTTGAAATTTAAATGAGCGTAGATGTTTTCCTTAGGCTTTAATCGAATCCAGTGGCAACCAAGTCCTTTCTACAGTGTGGCCCATATTTTAGAATAGTTTTCTTCAAATAGGGTAGTACTGGTCCCCTGAAGTTGTTCTGTCTTCCAAACTCTATCTCTAAAATATTCAAAAAGTTTACAAAATATGAGGAACCATCGGGATAAGATATAAACATTCTGAGCCTATAACAGATTATATAATGAGATAATATATTGAGAGGAATAAAGCAAGAAACACGGAAGAAGAAATCTTACATTCTTTAATCTTTTTCTTACTCTGAGCATTTGAATAAGATATCTTTCAGTGATAACGGAACTGAGTTAATTCGTATTTTATTAAGCTAGTAATATGGAATTTGTTATGCTGACTTTTAAGCAAAATTCAGTGTCAGTGGTACAATGCAATGAGTTAATGGAATTCTTAACCCCAGGAAATTTAAAGATGGTATATTTAGTAAGATTTTTATTTTTTTTTATATCAAAGTGGTTTGCAGAAACCTTGGTAGGTGAACCTGCTCTGGCAGGGGGGTTGGACTAGATGATCCTTCGAGGTCCCTTCCAACCCTAGAATTCTGTGATTCTGTGATTCTGTGAAATACCATGGAAAGTTAAAGAACTAGATTAAAATACTTTTATATGCAAGTCAGACAGCTCCTTATTCTCAAATTGTCCCATTGATTTCAGCTCCACTGAAGCATTTGTAGAGCCTGTCTGATACAGCTTAAGAAAGGTAAATATGCTGGGGAGGTGTTGAAACTAATTCTGTAAAAAAAGGAGTGAAATGGCTTAATCTGGGTGTGTACTATAGCTCTGTACTGTGGAAGGGATTTTCTAAAAAGACTTCAGGTTACCTTCTCTCTATCTTTGGAAAATGTCATTGCAGAAAGCAGTAAATATGAAACAAAATAGACAGTGTGTATTTTCATGTGGACTAAATATGCTCCTCATGGGGTCTGGAAACTCACATGAGTGGCACTGGAATCAGATACCGGTAGAAAGCTGTGCTGGAAAGGACCTCCCAAGTCCCCCATCACAGCACCTGCCTCTGGTATCATCAGGTACACTGACACCATCGATAACCTGTACCTGTCTAATTTGGGTTTACAAATCTCTAAGAATGGAGGTAACACAACTTCTCAGACAATCTCCTCCAACATTTAACTATTTTTAACCTAGCCAAGCAGAGCTTGCCGAGACCAGAAGCACATGACTTTTTAACTCAGAAATGCATGAGTGCCTATATACTTCTGAGATGCTCACACTTCCAGTTGCAGAGAAGTCCTGGACTAGAGAAAATATTCACACTATCTGTTGTTGGTCCTCAGTTAGCCTTGATGACTGCTGTGGCATGGGTGGTGGAGAAGCTGGTGAGTCATTCAGGCTGCCTACAATCCAGTGGAACTGTGAGCTCTATTTCTGCACACAGTCAACGGATGGAAGAATTCACAAAAGCTAAATTTGGCAGTCATTACTGGAAGTCTCAATATGTCCCTCAGTCAAATAGGCAACCCAGTGTTATGAGCAAGAATAACTAAGGGCCATTAGCTTATGAAAGCCAAAGAAAATCAACTTCTTAACCCCAGAGGCATAACAACTCTATATAGGTTTCAAAATTGCTTTGTCTGCAGTGAGTAATCAAGAAAAGCAAGAAGTGATTTACTGGGGGGTTTAAAATAGAATAGGTTTTCCATCAACAATAACTTAACTCTCTAGAGCATATTGCGCCCCCATTGTACCTAAGACAAGCTTTGCATAATAGAGGAGAGTTCACTTCCACATGATTATAGTTATAGACTCCCCAAGGGGGAGAGCAAGAAACCAGCAAAGTGAGCAGGCTGTTCATCATCATTTATAAAGACTTTAGAGGTATGTTTAAAATGGTGAAATGCTACTTACCTCCATTGTATAACGCTTTCAGGTACAGAGCTTTGATGAATACACCATTTAGATGTTTGAGATTATTACTGTTTATAGTCTTTCCATTTAGTGACTTGCTCCATTTCAAAACCCTTCACGATTTCCCATTACAATACTAACTGCAACATTTTTTTTTTATTTTTAACTTCCCCTAATTAAAGTAGCAAAAAGCCATGAATGCAAATATATTTAAAATCAAAGATCACTTTAAAAGTAATTTTGAAAAATTCAGTGCTGGTTCCTCTATTTAAACAGTAAATTTTAAATACATATTTATGCAGACTAAATCAACTAATCAAATAATGGGAAAAAGCTAATTAATTTGACTTGTCAAAGGAGAAGGAGAGCTAAATACAGCAACCCTTGATCCTGGAGAGTAAATCTTGACTTGTGTGATTAGTTACTCTGCTGTACTCAGGGAAAGGATTTGTGGCATCAAACCCTGAAATTGTTGTTTAATCTTGGAACTCAGACTGAATATATGCACTTCTGAAGCTCCATGAAAGGTGTGGAAATACATATAGAAGTATCTCTAAAATCAGACAGGATCCAAAATTAAAATTATATATGCTATTTAGTGTCTGAATGAAAATCTCTGGATATTTGAATATGACATTACTTGGTTCTGGCAGGAACACATTGAATTTCAACATGGAAAATCTATTCTTTTTCATTGTCCATTGCTTTCTCATTTTATTTTTACTTCAGATATATCAGCTGAATGAACTTTCTGAATTGAGTGCTGTTCTTTGAGAAACCATTGTCTGTTAGAAGTTCAGAAATACGTATCACATTCCAGTTTAAATCACTGACCTTATGATGATCTGTGTATAATTGTGCTGTTTAAATCCATTTGGAATTTACACAGGTAAAGTAAGATGATCTAGGGTTAAGGAATATGAAGGAATCATGAAAGATTTCAGCCTGAGTTCCTTCTCCTGCTATCATGAAGAATCTATAGTGAATTGTCCAGGGGTTGATGCTGATGAGGTTATATTGGTTCCAAAGCTCATTGGGCTCCAAGATTTTTTACACTTAGACATCTATCCATCTATCATCTAGGAACCCTCAACAGTCAATGGAGAGAAAAGGCAACTATAAGTTACACCTTTGTCACTCTCAGATTAGGGCAATGTGAAGCATTTCTTTGCTGAGGCTAGGTAGAGCCCTTAGGGTGAACCTAACTGTAAGATTTCATTGAACTCCAAATGTTTGATTGTTAAAATTAGATGAGATTATTCTCACCCTGGGTAGGGGGACAACTTGTCTCTCTTGACATGAGAAGAAAAGGTACGAGTTTGCTGGCACTTTAATTCTCTTCCAGTGTCTCTGTAGACCCTGAGGTGTCCAGGTTCATTAATGCTGTCCCTGTGTGTGACAGGATACCTGACAGATATACAATATGGTCCTTCAGGTTCATTTCCAATTATACATACAGAACTGCATACAACTACTTAGTTTAACAAGCCAAATATCAGAAATTTAACCTAAAGTAATTGTCCAGCCTTTTTTTTTTAGACACAGATCCTCTACAGCCATTATAAGAGAATGTTTCATGCTAGATTAAGGAGCTAAATGAGGTTCAAATGACTTTTTGGAGGCTAGTCCTACTTCCATTCTCTTTCATTGACTTAATAAATAGACTTAAAAATTAACTTAAATCTGTATATTTTGGGCATTTGAAGCAAGATGAAACTAATGTGAATGTTCATGTCATAAAAGAAAAGTTACTTCCTGTCTCAGAAGTTTAGCAATTTACTTAAATGTGCAGGGTGGACATAATTAGGTATTCTTCATGAAAAAGAAAAATTTCCCATTTTCTTCAGTACTTTTTCAGTATAGAAAAAAGAATTCTTCTGAGTATTTCACTCGAACCTATATTATCCATTAGAAATGTGACTTGTGTGTTCACATATAGTGACATGACCTCTAAAAGATAGTTTAGGCATAAAAATAACATTCTCCCCATTTTCTTAAACATCTCTGTAAGAAAAAGGAGTACTCTGTACATGTTGTTGTGTGTCTATTTTTTAATTTTGTATGTACATTTTGTATGTGTTTATAGTATAAATATAAAATATTTTTTCAATACTGATTTTTTTAAAAAAAATTTCATTTTTTTTTTAGTAGGGAGAATGGGGACAACAGGAAAGATTTTTCCCATTGAAATTTCTTAAGGAATATGTTAAGTTTCAGATGGTCAAAAATGTGAAAGCAAAAAAACTTATGCTGAATTAAAAAGAAATCACATTATTATATTTACACTCAGGATCCGCAATGTTTTTTGACCACTCAATGACTAAAATGGAGTGACCCTTTGTGTTGTCAGGAGTTCTTCAATGGACTCCTCTGTCTTTACGTTTTTACTCATCCACTAATTTTTTGTTCCGGTTTAGCAACGGCCAGGGCAAGCCACAACTCAGAGACAGAATTTTTGCTTCTACCACTCCCCTTGGAGAATAGAAGGAGAGCAAGGAAGAAAGGCTCAACGGTTGGAAATTAAAACTATAACAAATTTAATGGCTCAGGGAAAGGGAGTAATGGGTGGGGAAAAAGGGGAAAGTATATATATACAAATATATACAACCCGAACTCCGATGACCTCCGATGCAAGCTCCCAAAAGGTCCTTCACTGCAAAGCCAATGGAGATAAAAGAGAGTCCAAACTCCCAGCACCCAGTGCAGTCAGATGCCGCAGAGCACGTGGCGAGCTGGTAACAAAAGGCTGGGCCTCTCCTCTCCTGCTCCACGTGGCGATCAGGCAGGAAAAGGAGCGCGGGAGAGAGAGAGAGACAGAGAGCAGAAGAGAGAGAGAGCTTCCTGTCCTCCTGGCTCTATAGAGCTTGGCGGGAAGTGGGAGGGAATACTGATACCTGATACCCCAGACCCCTTTTCACAACAGGGTCCTAAACTCCACCTCTCCCTCATTGGGTCCTTGCAGCAAAAGCCGTAAGAATTTTGTCTATCCTCGCAAACTATAACATTTCTCAATACCCTCCTGTCAATTTCTTAATAAATATGACTCCTTAAAATTGTCCTCTGGCTACCTCTTACCCTGTTTTATACATCTGCAGCTACCCTTCCTTTCTGATCTTTTCCATTCTATTAGTATATACTTCTATATGCTCCCATTTGGTGTCTTAGTAGGAACTAGTTCACTCCAAATACTAATTCCTCTAGGGAAGACCCTACTGCCTCAGAATTTGTAACGTTGAGATAAACAGCATATCACTCTTAGGGGGGATTATAGGTATATGACATTTATAGACCACTGCAGGGTTACTATGGCAAAGAAAAATTCAGATAGTTCCACTGTAACAGAGACATGATTTGAAAGTAGAGATTTGGCACAAGAAAAAACACAGTTGTCTTCGCTTATTTATAACATTTTCACAGAAGGAACCCAAGCTGTAATTGGTGTTCATTAAATTCGTACTTGTGCATTACCAAGTCACCTGGCAGTATACATTTGATCTGAAACAGGAACAATCAGACATTTGCATTTCTGCCAAAAATTAGCAGAGAACATTATATGGTTCCCATGAGGTCTTCTGAGACAGCCTTTATTCTATACTGACTGTGAAAGCACAAGCAAAATCACATCTTGCTTAAAGTCCATCAGTACAGGTTACGTATTGTGAACTTGACAAAGAGAATTTTTTTCCATTTTGTGTCATGCAGGAGAAACTTTTGAAATTCTTATCAGATGTCCTAAAACTGAATGAGTCTTCTCAGGACACCACAGGATCAGCTCTTCTCCATTTCATAGAATCACAGATTCACTCCAGTTGGAAAAGACTTTCAAGATCATCAAGTCCAACCATCACCCAGGACTGCCAAGTCCACCACTAAACGATGTCCACAAGGGCCACATCCAAACCTTTTCTGAACACCTCTAGAGACGGTGACTCCACCACTTCCCTGGGCAGCCTGTGCCAATGCCTGACCACCTTTTCCATAATAAAATTTTTCCTGTAATCCAGCCTAAATTTCCCCTGACACAATTTAAGACCATTCCCTCTTGTCCTATCACTTGTTACTTGGGAGAAGAGACCGGCCACCCCCTCACTCCAACCTCCTTTCAGGTACATGTAGAGAGTGATAAGGTCTCCCCTGAGTCTCCTCTTCT
>VZRW01007769.1:163453-206106 GCA_013398125.1 Aegotheles bennettii | reverse complement strand
TCTTGGCCACCTGGGCACACTGCTGGCTCATGTTCAGCCGGCTGTCTACCAGCAGCCCCAGATCCTTTTCTGCCAGGCAGCTCTCCAGCCACTCTTCCCAGAGCCTGTAGCACTGCATGGGGTTGTTGTGGCCCAGATGCAGGACCCAGCACTCTGCCTTGTTGAATCTCATACGATCGGCCTTGGCCCATTGCTGCAGCCTGTCCAGGTCCCTCTGTAGCACCTTCCTACCCTCAGGCAGATCAATACTCCCACCCAACTTAGTGTCATCTGGAAATTGACTGATGGTGCATTCGATGACTTCATCCAGATCATTGATAGAGATATTGAACAGAACTGGCCCCAGTACAGAGCCCTGGGGGACACTGCTGGTGACCAGTCACCAACTGGATGTGACTCCATTTGCTACCATTCTTTGTGCTTGGCCATTCACCCAGCTTTGGACCCAGCAAAGATCACTCCCATCCAGGCCATGAGCAACAAGTTTGATTCCCACAAATAAAATAATAAAAATTATCACTTTGTCCCCGTGTTGATTGAAGTGAAAAAATATGAAAGCTTCTCAGATACCATAGTTGTGGAAATCATGTATTTATGCCATAGATAAAAGCAAAGATACATTTGTGTATCTCTCCATATAAACACATACCTTTACTTACAATTACTGTAAAATTTTGTTCATGGTTGAAAGCTGGAAAGACGTTGATCCCCCACAGGGCAGATGAAGGCAACAGCAGCACTTAGGAACAAAGCGTTCCACGCTAGAAAATGCAGCATTACTTTCTGCAAATTATGCAGACCTGTGAAACAACAGGTTTATGAAAGTAGAAAGAGATGCCTTGGACTGGGTCTGCTTTGTGCCAAAATTACAAGAAGGTTGTAACCTGGCACACTGAAATGAACAGCTTTCAAAAAGTACAGTACATTTTTTGACACAGCTCAGTGTCCCAAAATTTTAAAGGGCAATATGAATGTCTGAAGCACAACACATTTGGCACACAGAAAAAGAGCTGACTCAGACTTGGTAAGAAACAACTTTGCTCTAAGAAATCAGATCAGGTGAAAAAATTGGGTTTGAATAGTTTCTTAGCACTTCTGGTTTCAAGACACGAATTACCTAAAAGATATATTGATGTGATAAATACAGATTTTTACTAGTCAGCCAGTAATTTGAAACTTGCAGACTCAACTGGAAGAGAACATGAAGTATTGCCATAGAACCACAGACCAGGTAAGGCTCCACATGTATTCAAGAACATCTGAATAATATATGCAAACCAGACTTTGAAAGTCATGTGGGTCTATTTCCATCTAAGATCATGCTACCTGCATCAGGAGCTCACTCTATAGGCAATGAAAGTTTCTGTTTCAAATTCAGTGTTCATTTTAAAAAGTGCTGAGACCACAGCTCTCATTACCATTGGTAGGAGGTGTTGGTGCTATGCATCTCTGAAAATGAGGGCACTTATTTTAGGCACCTAAATATATTGGTCCAGGCTTCCCTGTGCCACTCTGTAGATGCAAAGCAGCCACACACTTGTCTTAGTTGGTCAATTATGCAGAAATACTGGCTTGAAGTGAAAGCAGCACTTGTGAAAAACTGTTTGTTTTTTTACACTGTGCTATAAAATGCTTACTAGGTATGGTAGATTTATCACTGAAATGTCTAGAGTTGGGGAAATGATCCAAAGATCTTAAAGCTTTTGACTGAGATAAGCAGCCTGTCATAACAGATTTAACAAGTGATCATGCAAACTGTAGGAAAAATACTTAGTTTTGCTGCAGAGAAAAAATGTCCTATTTGCAGGAATACTGTGTGACTTGCTTTTGGTGGAATTCAGAAGATTCACTGCCATTGGGGTCCATTAAGCAAGGTTTTTAAGTATAGCTGCATCGACAGGTCTCACTGCTTTATGAGTATTGTAAGGATATTTGTTGCTTTGTAGAAGTACCTGGGTTTGTTTGAGTACTGGAAAATTTTTCTTTTGCAGGAAAAATGCAAACTTCTAGCCAGCACTGTAGCAGAAGAAAATATGAAACAGTGGCCTAAGGCAAATATAATTGATCCAAAGGATATGTGCATACACATGTGCATATATATGCACACATATAGTAATGATAACAGGAGAAACATGGTTCAGAATGGAAGCATGATTAAGAAGCTTGTTTAAGCAGGATAGCTTCACTGAATCCAGACCAAAGAGCCACAATCATTAGATCCACCTACCAGCTTGGACACTTGAACTTTCACTTCATTACATGTACAACAGGGTTTTTGTTGTTTTTTTTTTTTCTAATTTTGGGGTGTTTTGGGGGTGAAGGAGAGATGGGGAGAGGCTGTAATGTTTCTGCCTTTTATAATGAGCACAAGGGTTTTTTTAGAGAAGGTAGAAGTGGGGATGTCCTTCTGGGAACAATTTCCTGACGTTTTTATTGAAAGTAAAATTGTGGCTTAGTAGCAAAAGCCGCATTTGATCTGTCCACAATATGAGTATCCATAGTAGGATGCCTATTTCACTGGAAATAGACATGAATTAATGAAGTGACATTCTGTGTTTCAGAAGATGAAAATTTTAGGGGGGCTGACATACATTTAATCTGGCTACAAAACTTATAATTACATATCCTCCTACTATAGTTATAATTACTGAGGGACTATGCCATATGTCTTTGTTATATCAGAAATATGAAAACCTTGGCATAAAAAAATATCATGTATGAGATCTTTTAAAAGATTTTAAAGCTTCTCATCATAAGTGCCTCTGGTATTTTACAGTAGACCAAAAGTACAATTCAGCACTATCAGCAGTACTACCCACTGCAGGAATCCCAAGCCACTCATTTCAGCTATTAAGATGTTGTGTATTGTTTCTATGGAAACTTCTCAACACAACTGATCATTGTGGGATCATCAAACATATTGTTCAAATAATGCTTTTATAATATGAAGCTATTAAGTAATAATGAAGCAATAAAAAGATTCTTGTTATAAGCCACGCTGTCTAAGGGAAGCAGAAATCCGAAGGCAGGCTGCTGCCTGCACCAAAACTCTTGTATAACGTTTGGTTTGCAAAATGTTATAATGTAGGTTTATGATGACAATTCAACTGCTTTTCTAAGAGAATAAGCAGACAGGAATAAAAAGAAGGATCACTTCATAATGCTTTTTTTCTCATTAAGGTGTTTTATTCTTAAGGAAACTCAAAAGCATTCTATTATTCTTATAGATACCAAATATCTAGAGCAAGTCTGTACATATAGCTAGCTCCTAAATTAGCACAGAAGTCCAGAAGGTTACTAGGCAGGATCTTACATATCAAAAGAATCTCTAAAATTCCTAGGTAAAACTGGAGAAAATATCCCAGGGAGGAGTCCCTCTCTGAAATACAGCATTTGAGAAGCAAAGTGTTTTCAAAGACACTCTTCCCTTCTATGATGTTATCAAATGATTCTCCTCCACCAGGCCATGGAATGGCTCCTTCAGTGACAGCTGAATTATCCACAGGTTACAAGCCACTTTCATTATTATCTATCTGCTTCTCTTCACGAGGTCAATGTCAGGGACACTCTGAACTGACATTTCAGACCTTTGTATGCTGTCCTTTTTGTTATCAAGAACTTTCTTTTCTTGTTCAGAAGTTTTCTTCAGGTTTAAAGAAAATCCAAGTGAAGGAAGCAGCCTGATTTTAAGGGAAACATTAAATTTAAAATAAAGTAGTGCTGCAAATCAGCAATGGTGGCGACTGTAATTCAAGACAAGGTTGGGAACTTAAGGAAGGAATGAGTTTCCAGCAGAGTTGTAAATATCATCTTAGATGGCTGATATCAACATGCACCATGTAAAGGGATGGTTTCCCAGTAGACAGTCTTGACTATATCTCTGCAAAGAAATAGGTATTGGTCTGGTGACTTACACAGGAAGAAATGAATATCTTTCATTATACCCATGATACCAGCAGCAGGATCTATACATGCCTATACTTGGAAATCTCTTCACTGAGATTAAGTGTAATGATTTTTTTTCTCTGATAACTAAAGTGCCTGCAAAAACTGAGGCATCTACGAGATATTTGGTCATTGGTCATTGCATCATCAAAATGTCTTCAGATTTGAAGACCAGGATAAGAAAGAAAATTTAAAAAAAGGGCTTTGATCTGATCACTGTAAGGCTGTAACATCAAAACACCAGCAAAAGTGCAGGTTCCAGCAAATTATCAGAAATTTGTGGGAAAATTAGTAGGAAAGAATGGGAAAATTCAAGTACTCCTATGGATAGGGCATGCAGAAGTCAAGTGGTATTCTATACCCACAGAGAGAGTAAAGGGATATTCCAGCTTTTAGGCTACATTTTCTTTATAAGAAATCAATTCTGCTGTCTTTTAATGAGATGTCACTAAATCATTTATATTTGTAAACTGTGAGGTCTACAGTAAATTCTTTTAAAAATGTAAGACAACTTACTAAATACATATTTTTTAAAAATTATTTTCCATATTCTTGCAATATGTTGTGTTAATATGCAATATGGATTTTTTAATTGCATTATATTTGTGTTTCATTTTATTACATTTATTACATTTTTAGCAGTTTTGCTATTCAAGACATTAGAGACTATTTTTAGGTTTTGAAATGATTATATTAAAAGCTAATGTAATATTAAAGAGTGTCAAGATAGCCCATAAATTAGTTAAGAAGCCAGATGGGCAACTGCAACAAAATCTTAAGGGTTTATCATTAGTATGCAGTTCTGTAAACTATCTTTTGTCAGTCACTGGAAGTTTTCACTTCTGAGAATTGTAGCAAAGGCAATTTCCATATTCAGGCAGTCAGATTCTCTTCTTCTTCTTTACTTTTTGTGCTATCTAGAATGACCTTTTGGATTGTACAGCTACCTCAACTGTGAATGTAAGTGAATGCGACATCATGTAATTTTATTTTTTTATTTTTTTTTAATTGGGAAGGAAAATACATCTGTCTTTGGTTTTGGGTTAAACTAAAGGATTTCACATATGCAGCTAGAATTACAAGAGGATTTGACATTGTCACAAAACCAAAAAGAAGGCCATCTTTCCAGCTGTCACCCAACATTTTTCATGCTTAGTAAACTGGTAAGATACTTAGTCACCTTGAGGGTGGGAGATTAGTTTTGTGTATCAGAGGGTAACAGCTCATGCTACATTCATATCCTCTGCAACTTTCTGATCAGAGCATCACCTGAGGGTCTTCTGAAGGAATGATTTTATTTCTTTGATACCTCTGCCTACCAACCTGCTGTTTTCGAGATAATGGGAAAGAGTATTTACATCTCTACCATTTAAACTTGTGTCCTCTAAGTGGGGCTTATTTTCTGTTATTACTTGTACGACTAATTGAGTAGATAGATTTTATATTCTTGTGTATGTATTCAGCTACAATATTATCTAGACTATTGTTATGGTTTGAGGGGACAGGCAAATCTTATGGCCTTGTTGCAAGGACCCAAAAAGGGGGGAGTGGAGTTTAGCACCCTTTGTGAGAAGGGGTCTGGGGTGTCGGTATTCCCTCCCATTTCCTGACAAGCTCTATAAAGCCAGGAGAACAAGAAGTTCCTGCCCCTCTTTCCTTTCTGCTCTCTTCTCATCACCATGTGGAGCTGGCCCAGAGGGAGGAATGGCCCTGCCTTTGTTACCAGCTCACCACGTGCTCTGCAGGATCCAACTTCATCAGGTGCTGGGAAGAGCTTTGGATTCCTTTTTCCTACATCGTCTTTGCAGTGGAGGACTTTTGGGAACTTGTATCAGCTGTCATCAGAGTCAGGCTGTATATATTTGTATGCATTTTCTTTTTCTCCCACCTGTTACTCCCCCTCCGTGTTTCATTAAATCTGTTACAGATTTAACTTCCAACCATTAAGCCTTTATTCCTTATTCCCCTTCCATTTTTCCTGAGGGGGTAGAGGGGAGTAGCAAAAAGCAAACTCTGTCTCTCAGAGTTGTTGGCTTGCCCTGGCCATCTGAACTGAGACAACAATCATAGGGAAAGAGGAATAATGATTAAAGGTGACTATATACTTTCTTCTGAATAAATGCAAACAATTACAGGACTGCTTTGTTACGGGGAAAAAAAGAAAAAAGAAGGATGAGGTTTTTTATTATTATCAGCATGACTTCATTCACTTTTTTTGCCTTTATCTTTGACACATGGCAAGCCTGAACAACATCATTAATAGACTGAATTAATTGAGATAGGTGAGGAAGAGCTTACTCTCCTAATTTTTTTGCTTGATTGGTCTGTTTCTTGTTTGTTTGTTTTTTTTTTTAGAATTGGTTTTGTTTGGTTTCTATTTTGGGGTGTGTGTGTGTTTATTTTTTTGTTTGTTTGTTTTTTTGGGTTTTTTTGCCTTTGTTTTTGCCTTATGATCTATTTTGCTAATTCTTTTAAACTGAAGACAGTTCATTATCCAGGATCACTCATTGCTCTTAATTATGAGGGCACAGTATGGACAAATTAACCGAATTTTTTAGTTAGGTGGATAAGTGGATATACCCTGTCTTGGAATAATGTGCATTAATAGTTGTACCTGGTGTCTGTGGAGTTTCATTCTGAGAATTACCTCTGAAAATTCCTATTCACACTTCATATGAACCTGGACAGAGCATTTTGTTTCCTTCTCATGGACTGAAATGGATTTAAAAATTTGGCCTTTTCTCAGAAGATCATTTTGACACCCTTGTGGCCATTCATTCATCTTCAAATTCTCTCATAAACTTGCATTCAGTTAGGAAATTGCATGTTAATTGCTGATAAATTAATATTGATGATTCATAGGAAGGAAGAAATTGAGCCGTGTTTGCTACTCCTGTTTCTGGCAATAACACAGTATGAGCTCAAGCTTACAAAACCCGGCAAAGGATGGAACATTGTCCAGCCAGGATCAGATTAGACTCTCTAATGAGTGCATTGAAAGCCTTTTTAGCACATATGATTCATACATCAGTATTTCCTCATTTTTCAGCCTTATAGGACATTCCTTGATTGCAGTCATAATGCACTTTTGACATTTACATTAGGATGAGATGAATAACCTCACAGACATGGCTGATTCCCTATGATAAACAGTGGCCTTACTAAAAAGGCTTTTAAGCAACTATTTTGGATAGATGTCTTGATTTTTGTAGATACTTAAGATGAGGTAAGAGGCCTCTGTGCCTGCATCAGAGGTTGTTGTTTAACCTCAGGTGTTGACCACCAGAAAACAATTTCAAAAATGAATGCTATTCACTGTGACAAATGATTTCCCCCTAACAAATTGCAGGAAGAATGCAAACAATGAACAGACTATCCACAGCAACTTGATTAGCTACAAACAATTCCTTTTTAAGTCTTTAATTGCTTTTGTGTCCCTAACTCCTCCTTCCTCTCCCTCCATCAGCCCATATTAAAGAAAGATAAATAGAGGTTAACTCTTCTATGTTTATTTGTTTAAAGACAGCCAATATACTCTGCTCCTTCCTTACCAGCTCTTGAATGCAAATTCTTTTGCAGTAAGATTGACTCAGATTTACCTCCAAGACACGTGGACTTTGTGATTGCCAGGAGATGATTACTGTGGTAAATAAAAAGCTTGTTTATTTGTTTTGATTGTTCTGTTCTGATCAAGAGAAAAATAATAATTAAAAAAAAAATCTGTTGCTCTGAGGTTTAATGAATGTTATTTGAAATAATGTAGCCAAAACAAAATTAACAGCCTAGTTTAATTACCACTCCGATCCAACAGAATCAAGGATGGGAATTTTTAACCAAGTATTCATTTGCAAAAAGTTTCTCTCTCCCAGTTTTTCAACAAAAATGAGCATTCCTACCCATGAATGACACCTTACCTTGACACTCAAGGAAAAGCTGGGACTTAAATAATCTATGCATATCCAACAAGAAGACAAAGCCATTGAAAATTAAGTGATCAACCATTTCAAAAAAGCAGACTTTTGCTGAAAAAAAATGTGAACAAAACAGTGAGTGAAAGAGATTTTCTGGCTGAGAACTGGAAGGCAGTGATAATATCAAAAATGGGTTAATGGAGAGCCTTGCAAGAACACAATCCAAGGCTATCCTTATAAGCTTTTGAACACAGATATGGAAAGGGTCTGAACAGAGGAAACTACCTGATGCTTGTGAATGGTCTGCTTGGGTGAGTCTGGCAGTATGCTGAGTTACTGGATGTTAGGTGGGCAGTCCAGAGGGCCCCTTATAAGCACAGTCAAGCCTGTCATGGCCTCTGTCCCAGTGTACCAAGAAAAGGAAGCACTTGACAGAGTGAGTTTCATCTTTGATGATGTCACCCTACCCACTCTATTTCCTTATAACAACTGATGTGCTCAGTAAAACAGCTCATGAGTTATGATAACAGAACTAAGGCTATCTTAGAGGTCATCACATAAGCATAAATCCATGCTAACCTTTTGTATATGTCCTCTAAATTTCTACAGTTTTCAGAGCAGCTGTTATCCTTTCATGGTAATCTTTGTTGAAATCAACACAACATACAGGGCCATGGCTTTCAACATGTTTTGTAAAAAAAATATGAAACTAAACAGCATGGTTTAGACCATCAGCAGGTCTAAATTGGCATATCTCCTGGTTCCTAATTCAGTTATTCAGCGGTGATTTTAACAGGCAATCTCTTAAACTGCAATCTATACTAAGAAGTAAAGGTTTTTTAATCCATCACAACCTTCCATGGAATAATGCCTCTTTTACAGCAGCAGGCTTTGGACCTGTCGGTCAACTTAATGCCTGGAATAATAATGCTTGATGAAGTATCTTCTCATCTCAAGAGCAGGCACTTACCTGCATAAATCTCTCATATAGAGATAAGAAATAGATGTATACCCAAATGGGCTTTCCTTGTGAAAGGTCAGCTTTTGAAAGGATTTCCTTAGTCCCCTGGAACCTCAGCAAAAGATAACACTTCAGAAATTGTCATCTGCATTCTACTCTATTTAATTAAAGTGTGTTGCTCACTTTGATGAAAATATGTTTCCCTCATGATTAAAAAGCTCTTTTGATTAAATCATTTTGCCTAGACAAGTGGCCTGTAATAATAATAAATTAGAATATTTTTGAAACAACTTTCTCATGTGTTAATAAATTTTAATTCAGTTCTACATGGTAGTTGACTGGTACCCAGAATACCTCACACACCAGTTGATTGTATTGCTGTCACTGGTCAATCCAGAACTCCTTCAAGGTGGATTACAATATTGATCTTATTTCATAGAGAAAGAAAGTGCGAAAATACCAGTGTGAATAAATGCTAAGAGACCCTAGGTCTCAACTAATCTTGTAATCTGCAATGCAAGAAAGTGCAGTAGAAAGAGGTGGACAAGTTTGATGGAGGTCATCTCAACTTTAGAAACTCAATAGTAGCTTATATAGAGTGTTAATGCTGAAAGAATAAATCTTGTTGTATGATTTCTCACCATCTCAGGTCCCTGGCATAATTTTCTCATTTGCGTAGATCTGAGATGACAATGAGCAGAACAAGCTTAGGTCTCTTTATTCAGCTGTGAGAGACATGTTCCAAGGTACAAAGGAGATCTTTGGTCTGCTTAATAATACATGAGATGCTTGTAGAAAAACTGGAAATAAAGCATGTCTTGCTCTAGTTTGATTAGACTCTCCTTTCTTCTTTACTACTTATTAGGAAGAAAAGAGAATATTTATACAATAAAAATATAAGAATGTTCAATCTGCACTAGACCTGAGACACTGGTGGTCTGGCATCTAGGCTGCTTGAATCATGATGGTCTTTGAGGGTGGAAATATTTCCATTCTTATCCAAATTAAGATCAAAGAATGATTTCACAGAAAAGAGAAATTGTACCCCCTTCCTTCTTCTGTAGGATCAGATAGAAGGTTATAATACTTGCCAGAAAAAACATCACTTGGGTGATTAAGAATTAAAGTCTTTGGCCTCAAAATCTATTGTTTGTTTTTGCACTATATTTCACTTTCTAAAACTTTATATAAATCATTGATATTTCTGAAAATAACCACAATTATTTTAATATTTTTTTTTCTGGCCAGTATGTAGATTGTGGTAAGAAACTCATTTGCTATATTAAACCCAAACTCTCAGGCTTAGAGATTTCAGCTCATCTGGAAATTAATGCCTTCCCTAAGCTTGTTTGATCCTGGTGTTTTTGAAGCAAAGGTTACAATATATATGAGTGACAGGTTTTTATCCCCATGAGGTTTAGCTGAAGTCACCAAGCTGTGACCTGTGCTAGATAAGAGTTAGGTCCTTTGGAGGTAACAGATAATGAAACACTGAACTGCTGCATCAGCTGACTTTTCTGTTCCTCAGGCCCAGTTAAAGGTAGATGACAAACTTCAGGTAACAGAAGAGAAAGAATGTCAAACCATCATTTTTCCTGATCACTTCAAATGTGAAAGTAACCAAGGTAAATATTTTGGTGTAAGTAATTATCTAACTGCTGCTAACTGTTATAATCCATTTTTTTCATATTTAAACATACCAAATAATTGCAGAATCTGCACTTAATATGTATGTTTTTTAATATCTAACTGTAACAGGATAATGTATCAAAATGCTCCCTGAGCAAGAACATATTCATAAAATCTCTTTAAGGCACTGATAGCACAGAAAAAGCAGATGGGATTCCAACCAAATCATCATGTTATAAATAAAAGTGACATGAATCAGAAAGACTCTTTTAGCCGAGAAAAGCATGACAAAGAAAGAGTTTTAAATTACAGGCATTTCCCAGGAAAAGAATTCTTTAGAAAACTCAGTCTCTCTGAGTTTGTCCTGAAAACTCAGTCTTAAACATGACACTGAGCTACCTCAGTACCTTCCATGCCAAAACTGAGAATTCTCAGCACTTTTGCAGCTCTGCTCCATATGGAGCAGCAGGGGATCAGACACTTCAGAGTAACTGAGGTTCTCTCTTGAGACTGGAGGGACTCAAGTTTTCATCTTGGACCTGTCACTAATTTGCTTTGAGCAAGCTACACTCGCCTCTTCTGGTTACTTAAATGACAGGGTCCCCAGCAGCTGGCTATCGTCACAGCACATGGGATCTGAACACACTTCCCAGGACACTGAAACTCCTAAGTGGACCTGACAAAATTACCTACCCTCCACCTGTCAGAGAGGGCTTTGGGCTTTAGGGAGGTGCGGGCTCAACAATTGTGCAGTCTGTGTGCTGCTGCTTACACGTGATCCTCATTGTACATGTACAGTATCTTTGTACTACTAGAAGCTGGCTCTCTGCACATGCAGCTGACACTTTCCTTCACTTATTTTAACACATACTATCACATGCGAGACGTAATATTTTTTTCTCCAAAATTAAAAAAAGATATTTTTCTTTGCATGGAGAGGAATATGCTGGTGGCTGATGAATATAGAAAAATAGATCAAGAACCCTAGAATTGACTAGACATTTTTAAAAATCTAGTTTATTTTTAATATGCAATTAACAAAATATTGGTCTTATGATACTTTTCTATGTATTTCTTGAAATATCATACATTACAGAGAGAAAATATATCTTCTATATTTATAACAACACATAGTATGTCTAACTGTTAACAAAGAAGTTATTTTAAATAACTCAGGTATTCTTACTTTTTTCCCAGTTCCTTTCACTAAGAAACTTATCCAAGAGCTTTTAGAGGTAAAAGGTCTTTACAAAAATTAACTTGATTCATTAATATTATGAGATAGGAAATAATATTTGTTTCAACAGTTTCTCATGGAAGAGAAGCAGAATATGCTTATGACTATGTCAATAGTTAAGAACTTACAGAACTTTATTCCAGGAAATTGTCAGTAAGAAAGGAGTATCAGGAGAGAAAGAAAACTGACCTGTAATATTCCCTTTCCATCTCTGCCTCCTTGAAGAGTAAGATTCCCCATTTTACTGACACTTGAAGTCTGTCAGCTTGTCCAAAATAAAAGAAAGCATTGTCAACAAAAGAAAAACTAGAAATTATCTGGTATGTCTTACTGGAACACAATGATTCTGAGTATCTAGGAAACCTATAAATAACAAGGGATATAGAAGTGTTGCAACATTAGCGTGCCAAATATTTCAGTATTAAAGTTCTTGTTAGAGACTGATCAACAGGGGACTCCTCCCCCTGTGGAGCTGTTTATCATTTTCTGAATACCTTCTTTATCGACGGGATCATTTGCAAATCCTGAACACTTTATAAGCTTGCAATATAAGGTGTTGAAATGCAGAGAAAAAGCCATGCTTCTTCAGGGACAGAATCTGGGGGTTTGGAGAGCAGTGTTGCTGTGAGGCTGTCTGCAAATAAACTCACAAGGACCAATTGCAATCCTTCAATTTTTTTCACTTAAAAAATTCTGCTTTCCTCCAAAACTGCTTTTTGATGCACCATTTCTTGAAAATGCAGAAGGTTTTGATCATACATATAAAAAAATTTGCTCCACTATTTTAATTTATAAAATTTTATTTTCATCTAATACAAGTGGAGGTACGATTGCATTTATCTTGGTACATTGAAAAAAAACAACAATGGACATAAAATAGTTTGCAGGTTTCCTGTATATTGAAGTTCATTTGCAAAACACATTTGGTTAACATATGCAAAAAATAATTAAATGTCTATATACTACGACCAGAAATAAAAACAGTCTAGGAGCAGAACAGTTATTCACAGCAAATCAAGAGATTGTTTGAAGATAATTTCACTCTTTTCTAAAAGTACATTATATTCTGTTATTCAGGAAAGGAGCCAATCCTATAGAAAGCTCTTATCTGGAAAGGAATAAAAACTCATGCTTAAGAAACTATTCTACTTCCTTAGAAGTTAGAAGGAATCAAGATATAGACAAGTTTGTATGACCAGTATCTGAAATGGTATATCTTAAAGCCTTTTCCCAAAATGGAAGGCATCTGGGGAAAATATCTCTCTTTTGCTTTTAGCTGCCAATGGGATTCATTGCTGACTTAAAAAAAATCTATAATAATATGTCTTACAATATGCTCCTCCAGTCCATATATAAACAGTGAGCAATGGTTTGTGCTAACTAGGGATGGGATAATAAAAATTTTTTTAAAAAGACGACTCCTACTAAGCAAGCTGTTCACCACAGCAGATACTATAGGAATGAGTATGTTCTGAGTATAACACCCCCTTGATGGGAAGAGACATTTCTATATAGAGGCTGCCCATGGTATGCTGAGAGGGATAGGAATGGGTGGACTGTGTATAAAAGGCTGTTAGAAGTTGTAAAAGTTTGTCTGAAGATGGCTTCAGGTGGAGGGATTTTAAGTTAATAATACATGTGTTTCTTTTGTTGGCTTGTGAACTAGTGGAAGTAAGAGACCTGAAAGAGTATCTAGAGGGTGATCAAAGCAAACATTTTATTTTAGAGAGACCTAGTCTATAGAATCTAATTACTATATTTATAGAAACTTCCATTTTCTCTTTCTGTCTATAACTCAGAGTTACTTAGCTGAGAAACATTTGACACAAAATTACATAATGGTTGCTTTTATTTCCACAGTTTACTGGTAGACCTACACTTTCAAGAATGTCATACACTTATATGCCACACCTCAGCAGTTTTGCTCTTCCTTCTTCATCTGAACTCCTCCATGATTTCTTTCATTTGGATAGCTAATTTTTTGTCTTTAAACATAAAATATTTGTGTAAGAACAATTCACAGAGGTGTGAAATAATGTTGTTTCTAATGGCACGAATTTTGAGGAACACCAGTCTCCTACAGCTTTGAGGATTACATGTGTTAGAGCAATCCTCTGACCTTCAAATCTTCTCAGGCTACCAGAATTCATTAACTTCATCAGGAGACTAAGACCTAAATATTTTGGAATGGGGGTTTGACAGGCTTGCCTGAGTTCAAAGAGATGTTCAGCAGCACAGCAAAGAATTGATCACCAGTTTTGGAAGGATTACTGAACAAGAAAATCATCCATTTCTCTTCATATAGATGGGTAGAAAGGACAGGATATGTCTGGATGATAAGTATTTGAGGTTATCCAGTGTTGAGGACTGTTGCACTGATGCACTGCTGTGTATAAACAGCTATGAGACTAGGCTTTAGGCTAAATGAGATACTGCCCATAGTCATGTTACTGCCAGGGGACTTCCAGGGATGACTTAATGATGGTGCTGGCATGCTGAGAGTAGCTAGTAAGCTAACTAGACTTCAAGGCTCACTTGTCATCTTGGTTCATGAGCCTTGACAGACAAAGCAATAGTCAGCTTATCTAATTTTAGACATCTATATTATAAACATCCGTACCAGAGTTAATTATTCAGAATATTTTTATAGGCAATGGAGGGGAAAAGGCACTTCTAAAGAATGACACATCTAATGGTTTTCAACATCTGCCTTGAAGCAAGAGGTAATCTATTTCTCTCCACTAGCTGTGAAGAATCCAGACAACTAGCTTATGTTTTGTACTACTAGATTTCATCTGGTGAATAATTGCCTAAATGACTATTTCAGACAGGGTGCCTAACCTGCAGACTGCTGGGTGTCTGAATTTCACCCTCAGTGTACAGTGTGACCTTTCCTTCCTGGAGTGAGTTTCCATGATAGCCCAGGCTCATCCCGAGGAGGGTTGTGATATTTGGGATACATAGGCAGGTTGCATTTGGACTAAATTCAGAGTGGAAACAAGGTACTTGATTTGAATATAGTCCTGACACTGGCCATCTTCTATATCAAAGATACAACTGGAGTATTAGAGCAAACCTCAAAAAATCATTGCAATGACCGTACATAGCTGATTTACACAGAAAACAAACAAGGTTCTAAAAGTTTTAAACTATTTTCAAGCTTCCTGTGTTTTAGGATTATTTATAGACAGAATATCTTTTAATAAGTCATAGAATCACAGAATGATTGTGATGGACATTTCAAGACCATCTTGTCCCCTACTCAAAGCAGAACAGCTAGAGCACATAGCTCAGGGGTGTGTCCAGTTGGGTTTTGAATATCTCCAGGCATGAAGGTTTGACAACATTTCTGGGCATCCTGTTCCAGTGTTTGGCCACCCTTAAAATAAAAAAGGGGCTTTTATGTTTAAATGGAATTTTCTGTACTTCATTTCCTACCTTGTCCTGTCATTAGACACCTCTGAGAAGAGTCTGGTTCCCTCTTTACTCCCCCTCAAATTATATTTATTATACAGATTGCTAAAATTCCCCGAGGCATCTTTTTCTAGACTGATCAACCACAGGTCTCCCAGTCTGCCCTTGTATGACAGATTTTCCAGTCCCTTAATCATCTTTGTGGTCTTTTGCTGCACTTGCTCTAATATGTCCTTATCTGATGTTTACTGTGAAGCCCAACACTGGACCAAGAACCTCAAATGTGTCTCATGAGTGCTGAACAGAGGGGAAGGATCACCTCCTTTGACCTGTTGGCAGCACCACCTAATGCAGCTGAGGAGGGTTTTGGCCTGCTTTGATGCACGGGCACTTTGCTGGTCAACATGTTGTCCACCAGGACATCATATACAGCTTCTCATGAGGAGAGTAATGAAGAAGACACCATATGCAATAGACCTTAATCACATGAATGAATCTCTGGAAACTTCAGAATTAATGATGACTTTTCTATGAGACCATACAGGAAACAGGAAGCCTGTAACCCTGTAACACCAAGATCCAGGATGCACTGAATATTTTCTACAATTTAAGTTATTTTTGCATCAGTGTGGGCCAAGCAATTTTTTATTATTATATTATTTCATTTTTATTTTGTGAGAACCAGATTTGGTAAATCAACTAATTACCGGATTATTATTTTAACTTAGAAGAAGTTTTTTTTTCATTGCTCCTTCAGGAATGCTTCCATTTGCTGGCACAGCTGATTCCCTGCCATAGGATTTTCCATGTCAAAGGCGATAATGTGTTTTTTCATTTGTAAAATTGATTGGACAGGAGAGACTAGGGCAACAAGCGAAGAGTTGACACAACACAGAAAGCTCAAAATGCAGACCAAAGACAGGAAAGATATTAGGTAGCATTTGCAATACTAAGGACTGCTACTCTGAGAGGATGTTCATATCTTGCAATTTTCTCTTCCCAAAAGTCCATGATGTCCATTAGCACAGCTTTCCCCAGCTAAAATTGCATGTGTTAATCCAAGTGCTAACATTTCTAGCATTTATATTGTTTTTTCTTCAGATAGCTTTGTTAGAAATTGCTCTACTGAACTCAAGCAGTGTGCTTGGATAGAAATGAGCTGCGCAAAAAAATGATCCCAAATCAGGACAGTTCACCATGAGCTACCTAGTCTAAAGGCAGACAAAAAATTTTCAGCAAAGAGGAAAGATCTAACATACACATCAAAACAATTGAAGGGCAGGCAGCATTCACAGTTCTTGAAGGGGAGGAGGGTGCTGACATCAGTTAAAACTTGAGACAAAAGGGATTCCTGGCATCACTTGTATTTTAGACATTAAACTTTTATTTAAAGCAGTAAATGAGAACAATTAGAGGATGTGAAAAAAACTGTAGATCTGATTCTGTGTGGGATGTTGGGCCAAAGCTTCTACAAAAAGACCAAAATTGTCTCTGAAGATGAGGGCCTGAATAGAGAAAAATGTAATAGTCATATATTGTCTCAGAGCTTGTGCAGCCAATAGATATAAAAAGAAAAAATGTTATTGTATTTGTTCCAATAATTTTGTACCAAAATTTCAGGTATTCACCTCAAAGTTTCTGAGTTTGGACAGGGAGGTCTTCAGTTTTGCTGAAGGGGGCTGAGGTGTTCATTGCCACTAAAATTTAGATTTAGGATGAATTTTTGTAAGACTTAAATTGACATCATCAGGATCTTAACCTTTCTTCAAGGTCATATTAATCAAATGCTGTTATAACACCAAAAGAAATAAGCAAACCCCTAATTTCTCTGGATCTGACCACAGAAGAGAGTCAGAGATCTCACAGTGGGAGCTGAGGCAAAGACTGAAACTGGACCAGATCCAGCTTTCTATATATGTGAATCTTTCCATGATGGGATCAACATTCTTCAGCCTTCAGGCCTTTTCTGGGCTAAACTTTTCTACCTGGCCATTTCAGCAGGTTGTTGCTCCTTTTTACCACACTAAGTGTGATCACTCAAACATCAGAAGTGATTTGTGTCTTCTACTCATGTGCTGAATGAAAGACAGTTTATTATATTTTCTGCTTATGTTCTCTGCTTTTCCCACAATAGGCTTTTATTTTGGTGTGTTACAGTGCCAGCAGGAATATGTAAAAGGAGAAGGCATGTACTGTCTGTGTGTTAATGCTTGGCACAGAAAGGATCTTTCCTCAGAGGGACTGTATGTATAATTTTGAAATTATTTTTTCCCCAAGCCTCTCCTCTGAAAACTGTAATTGTCTAGCAGTTCTGCCTTGCTTAGAGCCAAGGTGAAACTGAACCCTGTGCCAGCTACCTACTACCAAAGCAAATGAGCAATAAGAGACCAAGCATTTTCCAGCTACCATTTTTCGAAGAATTATTCCCAGCAGAGAGCACCGGGATGCCCGTCCATCCTGTGCTTGATGACCTGTGGCTGGAGACAGTTGCCAGCACTGATTCATCTACAAAATGGATTAACTTTCACAGCTTCTTCATATCACTGGTGCAGGACAGATTGAATGAGGAATGCTGTGAAAGATCAAACACATAAAAGGGGCTTCGAAACGGAGCATTTACCCTTTGCTTCACCCTTCTCATGGAATGGAACAGAGTCGGCTTTATGATTCAGAGTCATTTCCAGCCCTCTTCAAGGGCTCTGGTCTAAGTGTGCAGAAAGGAAACATGGGTTCAGCCAGTAGACATAAGCAATGTGTGTAACCTTATCAAGGGAATCAAAATGCTGACACCCAGGAAAACATTGACTGCTAAAAAGCCCTATTTAAACTAGACAGGCACGGAGAAAAAACTAATGCTGGCATGCCTCACCCACTTCAGTATGCAAAGGTAAGTATTTTTTTAAAAAAACAGAATATTGGACCAAATCTTCAGGAAGTGTGTTTCAGGCTACTTATTAATATCGACTGATGTGTACCTGTGCAAATCTGATGGCATGTTTTACTACATCAGGTGTAAACCCACTGCTGTTCTGCAACCAGTCCAAGGACATTAGTTCTTTTTCCAGGTGCTTCAGTTCAGCTCAGCAGTGCACTTCATAAGTACATCTCCTTATCATCACCACATAGCACAGGGATTCAGATTTTGGATAGGGCTTCTAACACACAAACTATAGTCCTTTAGAATCATAGAATTATTTAGGTTCGAAAAAAACCTCAAGATCATTGAGTCTAACCATTAGCCTAACACTGCCAAGTCCACCACTAAAACATGTTCCTAAGTATCACATCTACATGTCTCTTAAATACCTCCAGGGATGGTGACTCCACCATCTCCCTGGGCAGCCTGTTCCAATGCCTGACAACCCTTTCAGTAAAGAAATTTTTCCTACCATCCAGTCTAAACCTCTTCTGGCAAAATTTGAGGCCATTTACTCTGTTCTAACTTGAGAGAAGAGACAAACCCCCACCGTGCTACAACCCTCTTTTGGATAGCTGTAGAGAGCAATAAGGTCTCCCCTCAGCCTCCTTTTCTCCAAACCGTAAAAATTCCCGGTTCCCTCAGCCACTCCTTGCAAGAATTGTGCTCTAGATCTTTAACCAGCTTTGTTGCCCTTCTCTGGACACGGTCCAGCACCTCAACATTCTCCTTCTAATGAGGACCCCAAAACTGAACACAGTATTCAAGGTGCAGCCAGTGTTGGGTACAGGGGGACAATCACTTCCCTAGTCCTGCTGGCCACACTGTTTCTGATACAAGCCAGGATGTTGTTGGCCTTCTAGGCCACCTGTACACACTGGAGGTATTACACCAGAATATTATACCAACACGTAATTTATGCTAATTGCAACCAGGCATCCAATCTTCAGCCCCAGAGCTAGAGTGAAGCAGAGCTGCTGGAAGTGTATAGCACAGATGTCAAGTGCATAGCATCACTTTGCTTTCATATTGGGCCTCACAGCTTGCTAACATAGTCCCAGCCATTTACTTTTTCTAGGACTAAAATTTCTTCAAAATCTTGTTTCAGCAACTGCCCTGTCCTCCATGATGATATCATGCACACCGTGCATGGTACATTAATTATTCCCTTGCACCTGTGTAAACCCTCGTTATCAAGAGATGCCAAAATTAAACCAAGACAATAATAATAAAAAAGTACCTCCAAATCACACAATAAAATAAGAAAACAGCAAGTAGGAAAGATCAATGGGAATGCATAAGGGGATGTGACGGAGCTGAGAGATGCAGGGACCAAGCTTCCAGGGACTTGGAAGCTGCTAAGAGAGCACTTTTACTCTCCAACCCAAAAGCAAGTACTGTAAAATTCCATTTGGATTTTTTTTAGCTGGAAGCTCAAACACTGCCACATGCTGATAGTGATAAATCCAAAAAGGCACAACCTTTGCAAAGCAATTTTTATCAACACTAAGAGGATGCTGCCTCAGCAGCCTGGAAAAGCAGAAAATGTTGAGCTTCCTGTAACACATATGGTAATTTTTGCTAAATTTTTGATCGAGTGGTGAATATGGTTCTGTATTGTAGAGTTTTGCAGCTACTTATGTTCACTACTAATTAAAGAATGATGTTAAAAAGGCACAAATGTTAATAATTTTTATCCCTTCGGCAGGGTGTTACACTTCTAAAAGGCCTTTCACGCAAGTCTTGTGCAGTGAGGGCTCTGTCAGGAAAATTGCTTTTATCAGTTGAGGGAGCGACATTGGCAGAGGTCAGCTTGTTATAATGCAGGGAAGACAATAATATTTTAAACTTCAGTGCTGTCCATTAGACACTGATCTTCATCATTAGGTGCCTCAAAAGGCATTTTTTCAGAGTTACTGATTAACTCCTGATGAATCCAGTATAAACATAGATTCACCAGTCTCTGAAAAGGAGACTGCTTTATATCTGCAGCTGGTGCTAGAATTGGTTTTCGGACCCAGAGATCTGACCCCATAGTTCTGTGAACTGTTGCAGCTATTTAGACTTGAATAAAAGATAGTGACAAAAATCAAGTTATTCATATGATCACTTAAAATAATAATAAAAAATATCACTTTCCATTGCCTCATCTGATAATTTGGGCTACAATGTGGTTAGATACAGTGTCAGGATTAGCTGGTGCTTTAAAACTACACTTACCTCAACTTGAGAACAACCTAGAGTTCTGCTTCTATAATCCAAGGGATTTTTTTGGCTGTGTAAATCTAAAATATTGGAGCCTAATTCTCTTTCTGGGTGAGATCCAGAAGTTAGGATTCCTCTGCACCTTTCTCTATAACTCTCCATCTGGCAAGAACACACTTTGTTTATGTCTACAGGGCGGTTCCTGCAGAAAAAGTGATGCCACTGTTAAGATAGTGTCTCTCATTTTACTCATTATCTTTCTAATTGAAACACTTTCTAGGTTGTGGAACATTTACACTGAAATTCCCTGATACCAAAAGAGTTCATCAAGGGTCCTGCATTCATCACAAAACCCTATTCCCAGAAAAAGGATGAAATTTCCTGGCTCTATTAGTTAAACACCAACTTTTCATATTCTCGAGACCCAAGTTTTCTTACTTCCTCCCACACTCATTGTTGCCCTTTTTACATATCCCTACACTAGGAAGTGAAATAGATTCTGTCTACCATCAAAATTCCACCACTTCCCAAATCTTTGAATCAAGTTCTGAAATCCATGTCCTCCATTTTATGTCTTTTTCTTATCACTCACCCTCCCATGCACAGTCTAAGACCTCAGTCCTGTAACCTTTGACATATTCTGCATTCCTGTTGTCCATCCCAGTCTGTGAGTTCCCTAACACTGCTGTTTGCATCTTCAGTCACAAGTTCAAGTCCCCAAATGTCAAAGCTGCTACAGAGTGAGCACCAATTAGTTTTAATTTCACTGCTTATTAAATATTACTGATTTTTATTATTTTTTTTAAATAGATATTGAGGTCAAGGATAAATCACTTGTTAATTTGTAAAATACTTCATATTTGGTTCACAGGTCAAATTCAGTCCCTCCAAACAAGTAATTGGGCTATCAGTGTGGGTCAGGTGAAGGGCATTTGAGAAAGAAGGTATCAGAGAATGGTCTAGAAAATCTAAGAACTGTTCCAGTAAATCAGTCTCTATCATTCTATTTCTTTTTCCCTTTCTCTTTCTGCCTTACCTCCTCTGGTAATCTAACTAGAAATGTGTCTGCCACTTGAGAAGAATATTGACATACCTCAAAAAAGATTACTTGCCATTTACATGTCAGGAGCACTCACTCTGTGCCAGTCCTTATGTCTGGTCCCTAACACATGGGTGCACTTTTGTTAATACAGTGGACTAGGAAGCGACAATGCCTGCACCTTGAATACAAATATCTTGTTAGTAGTGGTTGAGGGCATCAGTGTGAAGATTGAGAGTATCTTAAAGAATATCTTGACCAAATATCTTGAACACATTATTTCTACCAGATGGTGTGGGTTTTTTTTCCTTGTATTTTCTTTCTTTTACTTTTCAGTCTCTCTCTTTAAGGTATTAGCAGGATTATAATATGAAAATATTTGTAATATTGTTTTGGAGTTAACAAAGAGATGAGGAGAGTGTGATTACAGTTTTTGACAGGGAAAAAATACAGGCAAACTTAAGGAATTCTCACTTGAAGGTAATGCTGATGTTTTATAATGTCACTGCCACAGTGTCACCGTAAACACTCTATCATCTTGGGATCTTGGAGATGTAGGCAGCTGACATTCTAGCAGAGTCAGCTTTACATGTCACTGTAGCTCACAGAAACTCACTGCTAGTAAAAATGAAGAGCTCAATAGAAAGGAAAATATTTTTCAAGTGTGCTTCAGGAAACAAAGAATATGAGCACAATCAGTTTGGGAGTTATTCTAAATATCTAGCAGTGAATAAGAGTGATACTACTTAAAAAGACCCTTTTTCCCCAATTACAAGCTGTTTTATTCCTTTTTCCAGTATGGGCAGTGACATCTGTGTCAGTGCATTCTGCTCTTGACTTCCAACTAGTACCATGCTCTGTTATTCACGATTTAATTACTGACATGACTGATACCTGAACACCCTACTTCTGTACTTTGTGATAAACTGGATGAATTTAACATCCCAATTTATTAAATGTGCAGATACAGGAGATGACTACTGCGGTGAGAGTGGAGCCTGGTGAAAATCACAGAGCAGCCGTTAGTGAAGTATTCAACACAGCCTTGGAGTCACTGTCTTTAGATAACAGCAGCTCAAGAGGGTGAAGAATCTGAAAAGACATGGTATATGTTTCTCTTGTGTGACCTAGAGAATAAAGGCTTACATGCTTTTCACAGGCAATGAATAAGAACTGGTGCTGCCAACATGCACTTTTTAAAATTTATGCTAAACCTATCTTGGAATTAAAGGATTTCCAGAAGTCCTCTCCAATCTCAAACACCCTGTGATTGTGGGCTGTATTAGATGACTATGAAGACACATGAAATTGAGAGGTGAGAATTTAGATGTCTAAATTCTAGATGCCTGAGTTAGGGTAGATTAATACTTCAAGAAGAAACTTTTCCTTGTGGAATAGGTTATGGACTTCCCATTATAAGTATAAGTAGTTGGTCACTTTAACAGGCAGTTTATACGTGTCTATTCAAATTCTCCCCATCATTCTTTGCACTGTCTTTTTCAAGTTTTCACAAAATTTTGAAGAGTCTGCATTCTGCAGGACTGATGGCGATATGAGTCAATTGAAGCCATCAAACTTCCTTTGTGCAGTATTTTATCTTTCCCCCACCAACTATGTCTGTATTTGATGACCTTTCTGTGTAGATGTTTTGTCTCAGCACTATGCAAGAAGAATGTTTATAAGGACAGAGAATAGTGTTGCCAGTAAGGTGATCCACCAGATGACCAGGCAGAAGGGAAGTAAAGATCAGGACATCCAAGGGTTACACGGGACAGGGAGGGTCATTCCACTACTGTCAGGAGGCAGAACTGGTGGCCTGAAGTGGGGAGACGTTGTCAATCCTAATTTTCCACTGATCCCAAAGGCCCATCTGCCAGCACTCGAAGCCAACACTTATTTATGCTTCAGCTCTTCTCCCTTGCAATACTTTGTCATTGCAAGTCTCCCTATATGAATTCATTCTTATTTTTTTCCCTTTTTCAAGAACAAATTAAACAAAGCAGAACCATGGCTTAATAAAAAAGGTAAAGTTTCTCCTCTGTCTGGCAGCATATCTGATAGGGGCCTTAATTGTTTGGGTTTTTTAGTATCAAAAGACTATTGTCCTCTCCTGAAATTTGTGACTTTCCTGAACTTACATTTATTATTATTAAATAGAACTTTGCAATAGCTGAGAGATAATACTGACACTGAGTCAGGTTTGTGATTTTATTTACTTACTTGATTCTGATTTATGAAGTCTTGGCCAGGTAGTGAAGCTTCTCAGTACTGAAATAAAGCATCATTAGCATCAAGTAAGGAAGCAAAGTGAAGTAAAGGAGATGTAAATGCTGTTTGCTTGCTTATTCATTTAAATTGATTTTTCCTTACTATCTGAGAGCATCTATGAAAAAAACAAAACCAAAAAGAAAAGTTGACTTTGGAAGCAGATTTCTTGCAAGCCATTGAGAGCTATGTGATCTACAATATCCTTGTTTCCATCAATAGTAATGGCAATTTTTTGAAATTATTTTCAGCAGGAGAGAAGAGAATGACAAGCATGAGAAATCAGACCAATAAAACAAATGTCAGCAGTCATAATTAGTGCTTGCCAACTCTCATAATTTCATCAAAGAATCACTCATATGCTTAAAGCTCCTGAAATCCCATCATTATGAACAATTTATTTTTTAAAAAATTCTACTCTGCATGACTGCAGAAGAAAACCTCTATGAATTCTAATTGTTAAAGAAATAAAGAGAGCTCACAAATCTAAAATATGTTAATTTTACACCTATCTCATGCGTTGTTCATGCATCCTGTTAGCAGTACTGAAATAATTAGTGATCTCTTTTTACGCACCAGGGGCCAGATCTTCAGGTGACAGAAAATTGATCAAATACCATTGATTACAGTACAGCACCTGAACTAAGTTTACAAAAGTTTAAAAAATCAGCTGTCATTAAGAATGGTGACATTAATGTCTATTTTAACAGGATAGATATTCTTTCAGTTCTCAAGTGTTTTTGCTTTTATTTTAATCTTTTTCTCTTCCTGATTCATACTTTTGTATGAGCTAAACAAATATTTTCTTGAGTCATTTTTTTCTGTCTTTGTCTTGTACAGACAGGAAATTTGTTTATGAAAATATGTTGGTGTTTTTTTCTCCACTAAGAACCTGTATTATATGTTCTTGAAAAATGGTTCAAAGACCTGCAAGTAGTGAAGTTATCACCTCTCAGGAACCTGCATTCTGTAGGTTGAAGGATCTGAGAAACTTTCACCAACCTTCTGTGGCAATGTCAGATACTTTGTGCCTTGCCCGTTTGCTCTAACTGCTGTGCCTGCCACTTGCAAGAGAAGCAGGAGCATTGTGCTTCTGTGCCTCAAGCAGGCCAGTTTGCCATCCAGCTTATCAACTTAAGCAACTAATGAAACCAAGTTTATGTTCATATTCTGGGTTGTAAATGCTGCTGCTTCAGATGAGGACATGTACTTGTGGACGTGGTACTGACTTAAACAATTTAGACTTGATGGAGGCTTCACTGTCTGGCAATAGTCTCCATACAAGTAGGACCTGGCCAGGGAGCACACATATACCTGCTGGTGGGCCTTAGCCTGATCAGCCAGCACATTTTGAGTGATTAATGAGGATCTGATGGGTAAGAATGAAAACTTCTTCGTGGTCTGCTCTGGTTCCTATTCCTTCACTTAAACAGAACATTAAAATGATTTCTTTGGGACATGGAGGAATGTCTCAGGTGACAACTACATTCATGCTTTGGCTGATAAGTGTTTTTTAAGTCACACTAACTTGACTGTTTAAAATTGTGCAAAGATACTTGCAGATTATTTCCTTTTGATTAGGCTTCTTTCTCCCACTTGATTTTGCTTTCAAAATGTCTTTTTTTTTTACACCCATTTAATTTTAATCTGTTACTTCCTTTCTTCAGCTCTGTGTTTTTCTTTCTCCATCCTTCTCCCTCAGTGTGTGACCAACATTACCAATGTTGTATGGATAGTGATTCACTAGTGTGACACTGGAGCAAGCTAATGTCATGTGAGTTCACTAGGTATAACTTCTCCCTAAGATTGCCATAGCTAATACATTTTGACTTAATTTTGGATGTTTCCTACGTAAATCTGCCATTACTCCTAACTGAGGAAAAGTCTCCTACGCAGAAGGAGTAGATGTATTACTACATTAATGTTGAAACACAGATAATATTTGATCTCCTTTTAACAATTCTTAGTGCTAAAATTAGTTTTAGACTACTGAAGGGCACAGCATAAACAGTGGCTTTCCCTCTGTGGCTTAGAGACCTGTCAGATGCCTTTAGTTGTATTCATCTCTTGTGTAGCAAAGCACAGCATGTGTCACTGTGTTTGAGAAGTGATGGCAGAGAGGATATTTCTCAGCATACAGACTTGTTAAAACATTTTCATTTGCAGATGCAACATACGTACCTTGAATTTCCTGAATAAATGTGATATTTTTCAATTGCTCTGGTTTTTGTTTGGTTTTCATTACAACACTATAGAAAATACTGTTAAAACTTACTTGTTTTTAGTGGACTTGGACAGTTGTAGAGTTTAAAACCTTCCTATAATATCAGGATGATAAATAGTGTCAGGATACTAGGTACTGAAAAAAATAGTCATAGAAACATAGAATCACAGAATGGTTTGGGTTGGAAAGGATCTTAAAAACAATCTAGTTCCAACCCCCCTGCCATGAGCAGGGACACCTCCCACTAGACCAAGTTGCTCCAAGCCCCATCTAACCTGGTCTTGAACACTTCTAGGGAGGAGGCATCCACAACTTCTCTGGGCAACCTGTGCCAGTGTCTCACCACACTCATAGGAAAGAATTTCTTCCTAATATCCAATCTAAATCTCCCCTCTTTCAGTTTGAAACCATTCTCCCTCATCCTATTGTTACACACCCTTGTAAAATGTCTCTCTCCAGCTTTCCTATAGCCTCTTCAGGCACTGGAAGGTGCTCTAAGGTCTCCCTGGAGCCTGCTCTTCTCCAGGCTGAACAACCCCAACTCTCTCAGCCTCTCTTCATAAGTAAAGTGCTCCAGCCCTCTGATCATATTTGTGGTCCTCTTTTGGACTTGCTCGAAGAGCTCCATGTCTTTCATATACTGGGACTTAGTCCAACTAAGCTAGCATACAAAGCTCTAGATTTACTGGTTTCATAGAGCAACAATATTTCAGTCAGTGTAGGAACCATATTATGTTTTTTAGATACTCTTCTGGAATTGTCTTTATGTCCATAATCCAGGAATTCCACTAACTTTCTTTTTTCCCCTTCTGCCATATTGTTCTCATTAAAATCACTTATAAATCTATGAAAATGAAAGAGTGCTGCTCCATAGATAGACATAGAGCTTGGGAAGTGACAAAGCAGCATTTGCTAAAGAGCAGACTGTCAAGAAGAAGTGACAGACAAGGCGAATTACAGTATGCAAATGAGCTAGCATTCATTACATAATTTTAAAAAAAAACCTGTATGTGTCAAAAGTACTACTAGTCAGGACTTATTCTCTGGGTGGATGAACCCTCTGGAATTTCAGTCTTTATGAGCTCTGAATCAGTTTTTTTAGAATAGTAAAATGTATTTCTGCTCCACTCATTTTTTCCTATGGTTTAACATTTTATTTTTCCCTGTTTCTCCACAGAAAAATGTTGAGTGTTTTTAAAAATACGTAGTTTATTGCCATTTTGAATCCAGACTGGTCCATCTACTCTGCTATTCCTTCCCAGAAAGATGCAGATGCTTCAGGGAAGACACAAGCAACCCTACAAAATGGTAATTTGTCTCAAATGTTTTTCTATTGTTCTGGAGTCAATTCTTTTCTGGATGAACTCAAAGGCAATGTCCTACCAGACTTTAAGGTAGAAATGGCTTTGTTCCTTACCTTCAAAATGTTGGCCTGGGTGTTATAGGTATGATCATGGCATTTTTTTGGTGACAACACGTGAAAACATATTGAAATACACTTGCAATTGTTGTGCGTTCATCAGTGTTAGATGCAGAGTAGTCAAGTCAGTCACAGTAATCTTCATTTATTTGGCAGTTGTAGCTGCAACACTGATGTCCACCTACAGTGTAGTTGTTCTGCATTACCCTTCCCTCAAGTCACATGAATCTAAGTTAACTCATAGGAGAATAACAATATGCAGTCCCCTAGGGCTTGCCTACATGTGGGACACCATGGGGCAAGTTATAGTCCTACCGTCTCCCTTGTGAAGGCCAAACAACAAGCCAGATCAGAGAAATGCCTTCCAGAAAGCTAACCCAATGATTTCCTTCCAGATCGGGCTGTAACCTTACTTAAGTTAGTATGTGAGTGTACGAAAACTGGGAGTCACCAGTCCCCAGAAGGGAGGGGAATGGATGGCCAAAGGTGGTAGTGACATGGGACAACTGATTTCTGTGGCATTGTCTTCAGATGAAAATGTCTGTGGAAGCCAAATGCAGTGTGTAAGAAGGGCAGTATCAGGAAGGGGAATGAAGAAGTTATCTGTGCCATCTGCTCTGGACATACAGATTTAGGTGTGCAATCTGGAAGTCAATGGACAGTGACAAGCTCCCTCACGGGACTGTACAAAGTATTTGTATTGGGCTGGAGATCTGACTGGCCTTTTAGAGAAGCTCATATCTCTCCATTGACTATAAAAGCCTCAGCAGATGAGACTAAGTTAGATGGTCAGAAAAGCTGTTTCTTTTGTGCCGTTTCCTTCTACACAGAGTACTAGTAGCTCTTGTTTAAAAGTTTCCTTTGCCAGTTTGACTAACATAACTAGCTAATTATCATGGCAAATACCATTTATCATGGCAGTCAAGAGTAAGTCTTGGTTGCTCTAAACTCTGTGGAACTGATTAAGATGATTACTGACCCAGAGTTTATGGACTTAAGTCAGTAAATGGTTTTCCGAAGACAAGAAAGGAAGATTTCTGGGAATAAAATCTGCTGTCTGGATTCAAAGAGACCTTGATAGGCTGGAGAGTTGGGCGGGGAGAAACTTAATGAAATTCAACAAGAGCAAGTGCAGAGTTTTGCATCTGAGGAAGAACAACCCCATGCACCAGTACAGGCTGGGGGCTGACCTGCTGGAGAGCAGTGTAGGAGAAAGGGACCTGAGGGTCCTGGAGGACAGGAGGATGACCATGAGGCAGCAATGTGCCCTTGTGGCCAAGAAGGCCAATGGCATCCTGGGGTGCATTAGGAGGGGGGTGGTTAGTAGGTCGAGAGAGGTTCTCCTCCCCCTCTATTCTGCCTTGGTGAGGCCACATCTGGAGTATTGTGTCCAGTTCTGGGCCCCACAGTTCAAGAAGGACATGGAACTGCTTGAGAGAGTCCAGCGCAGAGCCACTAAGATGATTAAGGGAGTGGAACATCTCCCTTATGAGGAAAGGCTGAGGAAGCTGGGTTTCTTTAGCTTGGAGAAAAGGAGACTGAGGGGTGACCTCATCCATGTTTACAAATATGTAAAGGGTGAAGGTCAGGACGATGGAGCAAAGCTTTTTACAGTGATGACCAATGATAGGACAAGGGGCAATGGATGCAAACTGGAGCATAGGAGGTTCCATGTGAATATCAGGAAAACTTTTTTCTTGTGGAAAAATTGTTAATGTATTCACCTCTTGCTCACAACCTCCAGCATTTCTCCAAGCTTTTAGTCTCTAGAGCAGAATTATGAAAGTTGTGCATCCTTGTTTGCAAAGCTGCTGTCAGTGCTTTACTAGCAGTGTCCCAGCTGAGCGTATTTCACTATATGTGATGTCTGTGTTTAGTAAAAGCAATCATGCTGACAGTCTGCATGATGGACGCCCTAATCTGTGCAGTGTCATGCACTATGCATCACCACGAGGGAATCTCTAGTGACTCGTTATTAATGAGAGGGAAGCATTGACATTATTATTATTATTTATGGCTTTTCCTGCTCCACAGATGTGTGAGGCACTTTAAGAAACAAATAAAGATGGAATCCCTGCTGATAACTGTGCAGAGTAGCAAGGCACTGTTGGCATCCTCATGATTGCTGCTGCAAAGTGTTGAAAGAAAGTAGGCTGGGCAGCAGCGAGGACAACACCATCTTCTAGTGTTGTCAAAGATCTGGGTAAATGAAGAATAGTCAACACTGTAACTCCCTGAATAAACATAATTCTGCTTATTATTTCCATTACATATTATTCTAGATCCTCTTCCTCCTGTCCTGGATTAGGGCTTCATGAACAAATGGTGTGAAGAATTAACTTCCAGGGTCCCTATTCTCAGTGATACAAACCATGAGGCAACTTCATTATTTCCCTACAACATGGAATATAGGAATGCAAGGAAAGTTTTGACTTTGCCTCACTCTCTTTACTTGCCTTCACATTATCTTAAGAGAAAATAACACATTACATGGAATGACAATGGAGGAAGGGAAAAAACATGCAGTGATTACTAATATGCAGATACTATTCTAAAATTCAAGAGTGAAACAAAGAATTATTGTTATTAATAAAAAGTATCACCTCTTGATTTTTTGATATTACCATATTTTCCTATTTTATAGGTCTGCAGTGCCCTATAGGCCCTGATCTGGGTCAGAGGCAGTGACTGTGATATGAAATATAAGCATGGAACAGGAACCTTTCACTTCCTCTTAAATTTTGTTTTTTTAAAAAAATCTAGTCAGCATGCTCAAATTGCTATTCTCTCCAATTACAGGCTTTTTTTTTCACCTTCCTCTCTGTTTAATCACCTGCTTCTACTTTCAGCCTCCCTGGTTTGCAGCTACCAGTAGACGTCTTCATTATTTCAAAGCAGTATGAACTCTATGGTAAAGTGTATTGAGGCTGAACTGTTAGGTCCTAACATAAAAAAGGGGCTCTGAAACTGCAACTCAAGAATTGCTTACACATGCTTCATTTTTTCACCTCCTTCATGACCGAAGCCTCTTATTTTTTTCTGGGTGATATGGTTTAGTTTACCACTAGGCAGGTAGGCGGTTGGACTGGATGATCTTGAGGTCTTTTCCAACCTCAATTCTATGATTCTATGATTTTCACCTGACTAACATACTAGTTTTAGTCTGAATGAATGTGCACCTTCTGTCACCACTACCAGGAAGTGCTCAAAAAAATTCAGGGGTACACACAAACTAAGTGAAGGAAACCTGACAAGAGATCAAGATCATTATGGGTACTGACTAGTGCTTTGGCATATTCTTTGTGAGATGCCTTACCATGAATCCATCTGTGGGATCAGTGGCTCTTCCAGAAAGGTCTTTGGATGGGAGAAAGCCATAGTCTCAAAATGGGGTCTTCAAATCATAAACTTATTTCCTCATTTGGTTCAATAGGAGGAAAAGTTTACTGGTGTTCATGGTGTGCTGCAAAATGTATACATATATTCAGCTATGGCTTAACTGAGTGTTCTGCTTGATCTTAAAAAATCCTTCAAAATTGGCTTGGCTCTACTCAGTTTCCAAGAACACCTTGATTTCTTCACATTACTGTAAATTTTGCAAAGCTAACACCCTGCTCCATCCCAATTTTAGCTTCTTTTAATATATATTCCTATGGTTCTGTCTTTACTTCATTGCTTTTTATGTGACGTTACAGAACATCTTGCAAAACATCTGGTAGTAAATGGCTTATATTTTGAGGCTATCATTTTGCACGAAGAACTTTCAGAGACATTAGTAAGTATTTGATAAGAAGTCATTGTCAGAGTATAGCTCTTTGCACTATTGTTGCAGGAAAATTAGAGAAATTTCCTCATGAAACCAAAATCTTGAAAAAATTAGGGATTTGTTTTTTCCTTGACAGAACAAATGATGGTTTTAACAGAAAGCATTGGTTCCAATTTTGCCATAGCTCTAACTTTGCATAAATTTGTCCTGACTATGGATGAAAGAAGGATCCTATTTTCAGCAGCACATGCCCACTAAAAGCGTCACATCAAATGATCCAAGGGAGTAAAGTTTTACTGAGCTTGGTGAAGCTATGCTGATCTATTGCTATAGCCTAACGACCACTTCTGGGCAATGTAATAAAACTGAATACAGGTAAATCATACTGCAGGTAGTGAAAACAGTGTAAATGTTTCATAAAACCCATGGAAAAATGTGATTGCTAAGAATGCCCTGATACTACAGCAGAATCACTGGGTTTATGGGGTCAGAAAAAGGTATGGGTATTACTTTTATGACAATAGTAAAGAAAAATGTGTGGAGAAGCAATTGAAATTAAAATGATGGGCTAAAAATTTTGCAGTTATACAGTATATTTATTTAATAAATTAAGCAAAACTGTTTATAGAAAACTTCAAGAATTTACAGACTAGCTTGTGCTAAAAGAAAGATTTTTTAAAATTTTTTTCCTAATATGCAATCTAAATCTCCCCTCTTTCAGTTTGAAACCATTTTTCCTCATCCGATCACTACATGCCCTTGTAAAAAGTCCCACTCCAACTTTCCTGTAGCCCCTTCAGGTACTGGAAGGCTACTCTAAGGTCTCCCAGAAGCCTTCTCTTCTCCAGGCTGAGCAACCCCAACTCTCTCAGCCTGTCTTCATAGGTAAAGTGCTCCAGCCCTCTGATCAACTTTGTGGTCCTCTTTTGGACTTGCTCCAAGAGCTCCATGTCCTTCTCATGCCGGGGAATCCAGAACTGGACACAGTACTCCAGGTGGGGTCTCACAAGAGCAGAGTACAGGGAGAGTATCACATTCCTTGTCCTATTGGTCAGGCTTCTTTTGATGCAGCCCAGGATACTGTTGGCTTTCTGGCTTGCAAGCGGACATTACTGGATCATATCGAGCTTTTTGATCAGTGAACACACCCAAGTCCGTCTCCTCAGGGTTGTTCTCAATCTATTCTCTTCCCAGCCCATATTTGTGATTGCAATTGCCCCAGCTGAGGTGTAGGACCTTACATGTGGCTTTGTTGAACTTCATGCCATTTGCACAGGCCCACGTCTCAAGCCTGTCAAGGTTCCTCTGGAAGGTATCCCTTCCCTCCAGCATGTCGACTGTACCATCCAGCTTGGTGTCACCAGCAAACTTGTTGAGGGTGCACTCGATCCCACCATCCACATCGATGAAAAAGATGTTAAAGAATACTGGTCTCAATACTGATCCCTGAGGAATGCTACTTGTCACTCCTGTCCTTGGACATTGAGCCATTGACCACGACTCTTTGAGTGTAACCACCCAGCCAATTCCTTATCCACTAAGTGGTCCATCCATCAAGACCATGCCTCTCTAATTTAGAGACAAGGATGTCGTGCAGGACAGTATCAAATGCTTTGCACAGGTCCAGGTAGATGACGTTAGTTGTTCATGAAAGAGTTCAAGTTTAGAAACAAATATACTTACAATATAATAAAAACAAATCATATCTTGTTTAGTCTCTCCCTTTTGCTTCTCTTTCAAAGTTACTGTAATATACGCTAAATGCAGGATAAGATGAAAAATCTTCAAATAGAAAGGGCAGAAAATAAGAAAAGAAAGAATCCTTTAAGCTCAATGATATATTTTTAATGCCCTTTTTTCTCTTCCCTTTTCTTTTGACCAGCCTTAGGCTGGGGCTTTGATCTATATTTCAGTCACCAAGGTCCCTTATCAGAGAAAACATAAGAAAAGGATAGTGAAAGATACAGACAGAATGACAAATAGATGCACCCTGAGTTGCTACAAAACGACTTTTGTGCTCTTCAGGATAAATTCTATCTGGAAACCATAACTGCAATGGGAATGTATAGGAGAAGGAAAGAAATCTTTGCCCTGAGGGCCTAAGCCAACTCCCATTGATTGCAAAAAGCCCTTTTTGATATGTAGAAGACTGTTCTGTTGTAAATTCAAGAGAATAAAATAACATACAATGTCTGGATACTCCTTTTTCTAATCCTCTCCCTCCCTGTGCTGCAGATGGCTTCCCTGTCCCTCTCTGTCCCTCCAAATGTTATTTTTTGGGTATGTATACAAGTCCCTAGTTTCTATGAATTACTTTTACCTTCGCAGTGAAAGGTGCATAGATCAGAACTCCGCCTAGCCCAATATTTCTGACAGACCAGGGAGAGATGTCTGGGAAAAAAGAAAGGCCAGGGAGCAGTGTTTTACCTTCACTTCCAACATTTTACAGGCCAGGGATGTCCTGAAACAGAGGTGGTAGCTCAGTTTCTAGTCACTCTTTGTGGATTCTCCTTCCAGTTGTATGCAGGCACCTTTACCACAATGGTAATTTTTAGTATCAGTGGCTTCCTCCAGCAATACATTTCACACATATATAAGGAACTACTTCAGTTTGCTTGTTTTGAACTGAGTTTGTGACAGAATCTCTTTGTGACTTTAAGCTCATGTGCTTGAAGCTCTTCACCTCCTGCTTGTCACTATTTGTGGCACCTCTTTCCCGGCCTGAAGCGTCTTCGTCTGCTTCATTGTTTCTAGCACAGATGGCATCTACGTGTTTGATTGGCAATGCTGCCTTTATTCATACCTTTCCCAGTTCTACTCTATATGAAGCAGACCAGAAATGTACAAAGCATTGAGGATGCAAGCACACCATGGATTTATACACTGCCATAATAACATTATCTATTTGTTCTCTATTCATTTCCTGATAATTTCTAACATTTGATTTGTTTTTTGACTTCTACTGAATATGGAGCTGATGTTTTTATAGAACCATCTATTATTGTTCTTTCTTGAGCCCAGAGCCCACCATTTTGTAATTAAAGCTTTGTTGTTTTTACTTATGTGCATTATTTTACATTTATCCACATTGAATTTCATTTTCCATTTTATCTCTCACTCATTTAGCCTTGTACAGTGTTTTTGCAAATCTTTGCAGTCAGCTCTCATTTTTATTTACCCAAGCAAGTTCTTACCATCAACAAAGTTTGTGTCCTCACTCTCTTCAATTTAGAGGCTAGTGTGTTTTCCAGGAGTTTTCAGGCAGCTGATTCAGGGCTATAGTACTAAGGTGAGACAAACTAGTCTACCTCAGCCTTCCTACTAGAATTATTTGTCCTTTATGCTTTCAGTTTCATCCTTCATTTTGCATAGCTGGCTATGGGCCATCATCTTCCCACCTATTTTTATCTACTTTTTGACTCCTTTTTTTCATATTAATTCTTCTTATAGAGCAACTGCATTATTCATCTCTTTGACCATGCACAGCATTTTGAGATGGAGTTTGGAATAGATCTACTTCATAGTGACAACAAAGCTTTCTCCAAAATAAAGTTCAGCTTGAGGGAAGCTGGCAAACTTACATAACATTATCTTAAGAAAACACAGAAGTGACATTGTATGCTTAGCTGCCACATTGAATAAGGGTCGTTAAGGCACAATAGTTTTTTTAGCCTGTAGTACACACTGAGTGATGTGTCCAGCAACCTATCTAGTCACTTGACTAACACCCAATGGTCACGTACACACTTCCACCAGGTGACTTCAGAAGAAAGTACAGAATGAAGCACTCACTCTTACTTCAGGATCCATAATAAAAATACCTTACTTCCCTCACATGACAAGATTTAATTTGGTCACAGTAATTCTCTAGCATAATTTCTTTGGAAATGTAATCCTTCTTCTTTTTCCTCTCTCTTTTTTTTTTTTTTTTTCCCCTTCAGACATTCCTCTAAACTAGAGGCTCAAAGGAAGGACATAAAGTGCTATCTTGTGAACACATTTACTACTGTCCCAAAGGAAATTGGCAGGTAGGAAAACTGGACAAAAAGTTCAGACATGATGGCGATGGGATGATCTAGTGAGTTACACAGCACTGCATTTGCAAGATCACTTCAGATGGTTGAGGTTTTTCGTAGTTGTCTCAGCTCCTAACTAAATCCACTAGATTTGCACATCCAACTAATATGACTCATTTACTGAGTTCTTACCCTTTCAGACTGTCTACAAATATGCCATCACATCCTCTAAACCTTATTTAAACTTCCTGAAGCCACAGTAACAACAAACTTCTCACCATAGTTAGCAGCAGATTTCAATGGAGCTGCTCATGAGTATGAACTCTGTGATTTGGCATTGACAAAGAACTGGTGTGTAGGCTACTGCTCCACTAACCTCTTTTTACAGTAAGAATAGAACACTATTCCTTCTCTTTTTTCCCCTATCTCATAGAGAGGTTTTAATCCATGTGGTGTTTTACCTCTCACTCCATGGCTACCAAGTTTCCCTCAGAGCGTCTTACAAAGGTCTTTATTAAAAGCTTTTGGAAAGCCTGAACTAATTTTATCCACCATTTCTCCCTTATTCACTATTTTGTTAACTCTGAATGAGCATTGGCTGTTTAGAGAGGTAGTCTGGCCTTGAGAAGCCTGAGACTTTAGTCCTACCAAGTTGTATACATTAAATTAATGTATAGCTCGATCTGTCATGATTTTCTTGACTATTTTTGTTGCTGCTGGGGTATGTCCTGCATATCTATAAAAGACAATTGCCTCTGGCACTTTATGAAAGATTTAAGCAGTCTTGGCTAGAACTCAGTTGGTTATGGTATCAGGTTTTTACTTCAGATTTTTAACAATAAATTGTATACCTTTGAACAACCACTCATCTGCTCCATTATTTATTCCCTCAGAGCTCCTAGACAGCTAAGATGCAACACTGATGATTAATTACTATGTAATGTGTTGTGTTATTACAATACCTTTTCTTCATTTTCATTTTGGGTTCTCAGAGAACACCTTACCCTTACTTCATGTTGAGAATAACACCTATTTAAAGTATTCTTGTAAACAAAATTTTACGTGCAATTTCATATATGAATGTCTGTTTTGCTTGGCCACTTCTTGGTAGTGTGGTTAAGAATGCATGCAACTGAATCACCACTTGAGAAGGAGTCATGTGACCAAGCTGAGATAATAGGTAAAACACAGGCACAAAATATAGTCAACATTCTGCATTGACTAGAGGATGCCTGTGAGGGGGTTGAATTATTGAGATTCAATACAAGGTATGCCACTGCCTCACAACCCATCCTCAGGGAAGTAATTTAACCTCTTCGGTGTAATTTCCCCAGATATAATACAAGGGTGATTACATGTGCCAACCCCCTGGGAATGTTATGAGGAATAATTAGGTAATTTTAAAAAATTGTTCTAATAAAATTGTTTTAATTAATGTTCTAAAAAATGTTCTAAGTCATGTTCCCCCCACTCCCACTCCCGCCCCAGGAGAGGTAAGCAGAGGGAAAAAATGAAGGAAAATAAATACTTCATAGTACTGGAGAGGACAAATTACTCTCTTTTTAGACTGGGCCAAATAGTGCCCTGATAAGTGAGTATAAATTGGATTTACAAAGAATCTGATCTACATTGAAGAAAATTGGTGTAATTTTACTGAGACCAATGAAAAAGTTATTTATATCACTTGGAGCTCTGGCTTATTTATTTCATTGAAGTTCTTCTGAATTTATGTGAGTGTAAACCAGAATAGCATTTAGTTCACTGTTTAGGTAGTAACTTCTCTGTTCCTATTCCTGTGATGGTTAGCAGAAAAAGTAGTCCATGGAATGGTGGCATAAATGAAGGAGAAGAGAGGAGAGGAGAGGAGAGGAGAGGAGAGGAGAATGAATTCTAGCTCAGTACCAGCTCCCTGGACACACATCACATACTCTGCCAGATGCCCAGCCACGGGGGAACGGCTGNAAGAGGAGAGGAGAGGAGAGGAGAGGAGAGGAGAGGAGAGGAGAGGAAAAAGCTCTCCGTATGCAGAGAAAATTGCTTTTGTTGTTCATTTTGCCAATAGCTAGATACTTGAGTCTCATTCTCATTGTGCCAGGCACCATAAAAAGTTAACTAGGGCTGTTGAAGCAATATCGTGTTTAGGTTTTTTGCACTCCCGCCCCCCCCTGCATGTCAGCTAAACTGCTTACTGAATGCCGAGGCAGAGAGATGGGACTCCTGGGTTTGTCTGGCTGGGAAGCAGCATATTCCAGCTGAATTCCTTGTATCCTTTCAGTGTTTCTCTCCTTTCTCTGTGCCAAATACAGTGAATGCAACACAAAGATAAAAGGAGAGACAGTATGCTGCTCAAAGATCTTCCAGCAGAGGCAGACAACTTCCAATGAGGGAAATGGAGGACCAGTAGTCTGGCTGAGCTCTCAGGCCAGACCATAAATGGAAAGTGAACCAGCAGTTCTTGAGATCCACATGCCTTTACACTGTGGGGTTTTTTTTTAAGTAAAACACCACAGGTAATATTATCTTTCTTTGTTGAGTGATGGCATTCTTGAATACTGCTACCCCAGGATTAATTGCAGCTTTTGGAAATGTTTCGCATTACCTCCCTGTTATGAGTGACAATGATGTGTTTCTACTTTGCAAGTTTGGATTGGTTTATTTGAAATTGTATGAGGGTAAAAGAGTTTTATGGAGGTAAAGAGGAAAAATTATCAGTGTATGTTAACAGAAGAGTTATCACCAGTACTTATAATAGCAATAGGAAGGGTTATTGCTAGCAAAAGCTCAGGAGGATTACTTGGGACTCAGCAATGTACAGTAAACAATCTTTATCTCTTGCAGAATGTCAGTGCATATTTTGCAATACAGTTGGCTTTAGTACTCCGTGAAAAAAGTCTACTGAGTTTAATCATTCTGAATCTTGGAATTAAATTAATATTCAGTTGTCATGAAACCAGTGGAAAAAAAAGCTGCTTATGAAGTGAACAAGATAAAGCACTTTAATTTCATTTCAGTCTAAATCAAATTTTAAATTTTCATATCAACATCCCCTTGAAAAGTTATCAATAGATCCAAAAGAGTCAGTGGAGCTGTATGAGCATGCATATAATGTATAAGAGATCACCTAGCAAACTAGTTTCAAAAGCTTCTGTTTTAAACTAAAGACTTTTTTAAAAAGTAAACAAAATATTCATGCCTTCCCTCAGTCAGAGTCATAAATATCAACTGATTAAATTATATTCTTATTTAACAAAAATACAGGTTCTTCAAACACTCACAAGCATACGCATAGGCACATCCTTTCTATGGAAATTAAAGTCAACACAGCTAGCATTAAATTAAGAGTAACAAAGAAATTATAAATGAAATCTGTGTGTGGATTTCTACTGGTAAGAAAAAGCAAAGTAACAAGAATAGGGCTACATGTGAGAAAAACTTTTAACATTCTGCTGGAAATTACTTGGATACCATGACTACGGGCAGCATATAACATAGTGAAAGGATTTAAGACTGTGTAAAGTCATTGAGTCCACCTGGAACATGATGGAATGACCTGAACTTATATTAGTTTTGCCCTTGGAAATTTATACTCACATTTATAGTTATAAATATAAAATCAGATTTATAAATCAAAAATACCCTGAGACAAATCCTGAACGAATTCTTGATATTCATTTATCAATGGCAGGTTGCAAATCAGCCTGTTAGAACTTAGGACTGAGAGTGATGCTCTGCTTTCTTTTACATCTTTTCTTAGCTTTGAACAGTAACTGTATGGAGTATATGTATATATATCCTATGACATATATTTATCACAGAATCACAGGTCACAGAATAGCTTGAGTTGGAAGGGACCTCAAAGGTCATCTAGTCCAACTCCCCTGCCATAGGCAGGAACATCCCCCACTAAACCAAATTGCTTAGGGCCCCATCTAACCTGGTCTTGAACGTCTCCAGGGACAGGGCATCCACCACCTCTCTGTTCAACCTGCGACAGTGTTTTGTCACTCTCATAGTGAAAAACTTCTTCCTAACATGTAGTCTAAATCTCCCCTCCTTCAGTTTAAAACCATTACCCCTCATCCTATCACAACAGGCTCTGCTAAAAAGCTTGTTCCCATCCTTCTTATAGGCCCCCTTTAGGTATTGAAAGGTAGCAATGAGGTCTCCCTGGTGCCTTCTCTTCTGCAGGCTGAACAGCCCCAACTCTCCAAACCTTTCCTCATAGCACAGGTGTTCCAGGCCTCTGATCACTTTTGTGGCCCTTCTCTGGACTCATTCTAACAGGTCCCTGTCTTTCTTGTGCTGAGGGCTCCAGAACTGAACACAGTATTTCAGGCGGGGTCTTACCAGAGCAGAGTAGAAAGGCAGAATCACCTCCCTCGATCTGCTGGTCACAGTTCTTTTGATACAGCCCAGGATACAGTTGGTTTTCTGGGCTGTGAGTTCACATTGCTGGCTCATGTCCAGCTTTTCATCTACCAGTACCCCTAAATCCTTCTCTGCAGGGTTGCTTTCAATCCCTTGCTCCCTCAGCTGGTATTGATAACCAGGGTTTCCCTGACCTAGGTTCAGGACCTTGCACTTCTTGTTGAACCTCATGACGTTCTCCTGGGCCCACTTCTCGAGCTTGTCTATGTTTCTCTGGATGGCACCCCATCCTTCAGGTGTGTCAACTGCACCACTCAGCTTGGCATCATCCATGAACTTGCTGAGGGTGAATATATATATATAAATATATTTAAGAAATATAAAACCATAAATATATATATATATATATAAATACATCCTTCTGAGCTATAAACAACATGCAAGAGTCTTGAATCTCTGATCAAGGTGTCTCCTATTGGGCAGAATTTTTGGTTGCTGGAGACAGAAAGACCCTCTAGACAAAATAGCATGCTAGTTATACACTCTTTCTGGTCTCCAAGTTAATAGAATGCTTGCACTATGAGTTTGTTTAGTTATATTAATGGAAATTAATACTGGAATTACAAGGATCGAAAAGTGTGAAAAGTAAAAACTGAGGGTGCTCTGGATCATTAAATAGGGTAATTAACATTGTTTTACAAAAATGATGGAAAGTTCATGCAAATTGCAGCTTATTTTAAATAAATTTGCTATGCATATATACATAATAATTTTGAAGGATGAGTTTCTATTTATCAGGAAATAAACTAAGTTGGGAAATTCATAGCCTTCTATTGATGTATTTACTATGTAGCTCTTTGGAAAAAGTAATTTTCTGATGTGGCTCAGTGCGTGGCTTCAGTGGCAAGTGAATCCTAAGCAAGGCACAGCAGGAAGAACGTAGGCTATGAGATCACTCACATCCTAAGGTAGTGCCTGATACAGACCATGTTAGCAAGCACATATTTTTCATTTCTGCTGGGAACTTTATTGAAACTGACCTCTGAGAAACATTTTGGCTTTATCAGCACATAATTTTCTAATACAGTTGAATTTCATTGAAATTATACAAATTGTTATTCAATGGAAATCTCGCTGGAAGGAGTCTGTCCTCCAAAGGTTTCTAAGCCTCCACTCAGGTGACAATTGCAATCTATTTCCAGCTTACTTGTCTTTAAATATAGTCTTACGTCTATTCTTCGACCTTGAAGTCAGCTAGGATCATATGTCATGACCAAACCACGTGACAGACTTTAATTTACTTAGCCCAGACTGTTCAAGGTAATGGGATCAACTCTGGTGTCAAGCAAGTTCTCTGGCAGACTTGGCCTGCGAGTCACTGTTAAGTCTGCTAAGTGGTGTGAAGATATAATCATGATAATACTAGTACTGCTTAATCTCTATTGGACTAAGTTGTTCTGTGACACTTTTGACCCCTGCACGCTTATCTACCTCTTCCTGATTCCTGAAATATTTTGAAAAGGGTTGGTTACTGCTGCAGTGTCCTTGATGTGCACTTCTGGAGGCTGAGCCAGCAGGTGCTGCAGTGCTTGACAATCTTTAAATGCTTCAGTGCTCTTCAATACCTGATATATTTTGTAGCCTTCCTTCTTTTTGAAGCAGTTTTAAAAATGGGAAGATATACCCAACAGCAGTTCTCAGACACTTAATGGCCACTGCTTCACATCATGTTGGCACCATCTGTTTGCCAAATGACAAACACAGCCTGGATCAGGTAAGCTCAGCTCTGTTTGACAAATCTGGAGAGGAACAGAGTTGTTTTTTCCCCATCTCATAAAGCTGCTGTTGTCATTGCTGTGGAAAGCAATGGTGTTATTCCAGCGCAGAGCTTTGTCTTGCCAAGGATGGCAAAAGTGTTTTCACCTATTACATGTCAAGATGTCTGAGATCCATTTACTGTTTGGCCTACATCTTTTTCAAAGAGTCTTCCTAGAATAAGAAATTCTCTTTCATGTCTTTGATTGCTGCTTTCATCTCCTAAAAAAAATGACCTATGCTTTCTGGACTAATGAAGCATTTTTAATGATCGCCGTTGTTTTCACACATCTCAGGATCTTTAAATTCGCTGTCAGAGAATATTTCTTCAGCACCTCAGCTTTTATAGATGTCTACGTAATTTATAGACACCTTTATCTTTTTCTGTAGTATCTAAGACTAGTAGATTCATGGTGTAGCGAAAAGACCAGTAGCTGAAGGTGAAAGGTTATTTTGGAGTATTTTAGAGTGTTCTCATTTCATTCCTGACGTGTTTGTTGCCCGTAAAAGTCTGTATTACATCTTTATCAAGAAATACATTCAGGATTGATTGGTCATGGCAAAGAAAGAATTATAGGCCGATACTAATAACAAGCAAATGTAAACTTGACTGTGGTTTCCACTGTACACCAAGAAATTGTCACTATTTTCTGTCTCCTTGTTACTTGATTTTAAAGTGGAAACTGTGAATTTGTTCTATTATTTTGAATGTTCTTGCATGTGAAGGCACTGGAACCAGAGACCCATACTGCTAGACTCCATATGAATATAGTTTGTTTGGCAATGTAAGTGCTTATGTAATCTTCTATGATGGAATGCAGTACACCAGTGCAAGCTAGAATATACAATACAAAAGCATACATGTAAAGTACAAAAATGCAGAAGTGTTATTATGCATATCATATATAATCAAACCATATCAGATGAAATACAGTCATTTTCATGGCTGATATGGTGATTCATAAGTACTTCCATGGTACTATGTTGATGTATACAGAGTAAGCACTTACCTGTCTCCACTGGCAATATATACAAGCATGAGAAAATCACAGTGTTAGCTTACTGTCTTTGACACATTAATTTCAACAGTTGTCGCTGCTAACCCCGTTAATTCTAGCAGATGACATAGAGCATCCATGTTAAACAAATTCAATTTACTTCGTTGGAATGGTCTAAGAATCACACAGAATCACAGAATCACAGAGTCCTAGGGGTTGGAAGGGACCTTGAAAGATCATCTAGTCCAACCCCCCTGCCAGAGCAGGGTCACCTAGAGTACATCACACAGGAACGCATCCAGGCGGGGTTTGAATGTCTCCAGCCAAGGAGACTCCACAACCTCTCTGGGCAGCCTGTTCCAGTGCTCTGTCACTCTCACAGTGAAAAAGTTTTTCCTGATATTCACATGGAACCTCCTATGCTCCAATTTGCAACCATTGCCCCTTGTCCTATCATTGGTCATTACTGTAAAAAGCTTGGCTCCATCATCCTGACACTCACCCTTTACATATTTGTAAACAT
>VZRW01007769.1:58557-162976 GCA_013398125.1 Aegotheles bennettii | reverse complement strand
GTGAGGCTGACCGGTCTATAGTTACCCGGGTCCTCCTTCTTGCCCTTCTTGTAGACTGGAGTGACATTTGCTTTCCTCCAGTCCTCAGGCACCTCTCCTGTTGCCCATGACTTACCAAAGATGATGGAGAGTGGCTTAGCAATGACCTCTGCCAGCTCCCTCAGCACCCTTGGGTGCATTCCATCCGGACCCATCGATTTATGGATGTCCAGATTGCTCAACTGATCCCTAACCCAATCCTCATCTACCAAGGCAAACTCCTCCTTTATCCTGACTTCTTCTGGGGCTATAGGGATCAGGGGCTCCTGGGGAAAGCCTGCAGGAGTAAAGACAGAGGCAAAGAAAGCATTCAGCACCTCTGCCTTCTTAATATCCTCTGTCTCTAGGGCACCCACTTCATTCATCAATGGGCCTATATTGCCTCTAGTGTTAGTTTTATTTGCTATGTATTTGAAAAAGCCCTTTCTATTATATGATATATATATGATTATATGATATGATATGATTATATTATATGATGATATGATTATATTTTATATATATATTGTAAGAATATGGACATGTTCAATTATTTCAACTCAGTTAATAAGCTCTTTAAGTCAGTAGCTTATATTTTATAGACATTTACCTCCTGTATATTTTCATACCTTTACTTTCTATATTTGCACTTTTATTTTTTAGTAGAACCATTCCATATTTATTCTTCTTTCAATATTAATTCCCTTTGAATAAACAATTTGATATATTTAAAATTCATTAACAAAGATGTTCAAATGATAGTGTTATAAATAAAAAACTAGTTGAATATTCAGGAAGAAATGTTTGCCATTTGAAAATACAGTGTCACTGAAACCAAGGAATTTATCACTAATGTTACATTGAACTAGGAAATGACAGTTCTGAAAATGTTAAATAATGTTCCTTTAATATATTATCTATATCATGTATATCATATTTTATATATTATTCAGTTCCATTAAAATGAGAACAAAATTACACTTTTGAAATGACGACTTGAAATTACAGTACTCTTTTTTTGAGCTTCAAAATGTTATAGAGAAAAAAGTTATATGATTACTAGTGTAAAGATTTCAGGATTTTTTTTTTCCTTACAGATTCAGATTCAGGCTAGAAAAGGATTTCAAAAAATTTACCATGCCCCGTCTGATAAAGCAGCAATTTTGCTAACAAATCATGTACAAGATTTCTCTATGATTCAGTTGTACAATCATAGAGTATAGTGGTTCTTAATCAGTGCCTCTTTAATGAGTTATGTTAAATGGAAGGCACAGTACGTAGTGGGAGTCACTAAGCCTCGCTGGAAGATTGAAGTGCAACCAAAAGACAACTTCATGGATCTGAAGGTGTCACATTGATGTTGCAGAGGTGCAGCTCTACCAATCTGCGAGAATTTATAGGAGACACAGGGGAATGAGGGGCTAAAGGATCAGGAGGAACCTGGGGCAGGAATAGGCAGCTGTGGGTATAGTGGAGGGGGAGAAAAATAAACAAACTGCAACACTCAAATCCGGTTTAGAGCAAATTGAGGGTCGTTGCTCACAGAAGACTAAACCAATTTACAGTAAAGGTCATATTTGCTGTATTGGGATATTTATATTTAATGAAAATAACAGGGATCATGGATGCTTATGAATGAATGATTGGATATGAAGAACTGTAGTTCTGCTGTAACAAACAGATAATGACAATATTTGACCTTTCAAAACAATTAATCTTCTAATCTGTCTTGTATCAATATTCTATACTGTTCCTAAATTTGCAGTCAACCACATGTTGTCTTAAAAACCACACAATCAAATAGATATTTTCACGCTAGCACATCTTTAATTTAGGAAGAATGTTTTATTCTGTCAGTAATCCTTTTAGTCACAACTGTTTAGCCTAGTGAAATGAAATAGTTCCCAATATGCTGAAAGTCCGCCTACGATAAAATGTAATCAGTTTTTAATTAACTGGCATTTTCAGTATCTCACAAGTAGTCTTTATGAAGTTTTATTCAAATGAGGATATGGATTACTTTACTTTTTAAAATTTGGAGCTCAGAGAAAAGACAACATAAGAGACGGTACAGATAAAATGAAGCTTAGCAAAAAACGGACAATGCATGCATAAAATCTGCTTAAAGGCTGCGCGGGTTGTGTACCCATAAATGGATCTTAAACAAGACCTTAACTGTGTGTAATCTGATATATACAGTTACAACTGTTGTACACAACTGTTAATAGTTATCATTATCTTAATTGTTATGTTATCAATTATTATTATGCCTAATACTGCAATTAAGTTAGTATGTATAGCAGAGTTTAAGCCTGTTTAAGTACAGAGAGCTCCAAGTGTGACATCTCCCAGGAGGACTGAGTGTCTTCTCCCAGAACTTACCCTAGATGCTGCACTTAAGCAGTACGCTGAAGCCTCCAGTGCATCCTGAGCCAGAAAAAAACTTTCAAAAGCCTCATGAAACAAAAAACTGCTTTATGACAAATTTACCTTCCTGGATCAATGGACAGACAAATAGAAGATCATTCTAAACCAGAGTACAAAGCCTACTCTTATTTCTTTCAAAAAAGATTCAACAAAGCTGAATGTTTTAAATTCAAATATATATGATCCTTTCTTTTCAATAATAACCAAGGTTTTTATTCTACCTGCCTGAAAAATCTCAATTATATGAAGGACCAACCTTTCATGTCAATAAACCTGTACTACAGTGCTGAAATATCATATAAATATTAGCTATATAAAAAAAAATACTATAAAACCATATTAAATATAATATTAAATGAAAAATAAAATCACAAATACATTTTATCTCATAAAAAATAGGGTTTAAAAATATATTTTAGAAAGAAAATATCTTTTTGGAGTACTTGGCATAAAACAATTAAAATCGACAGTGATCTATTAAATATTTTGTTTTCAGTCAAATGTATCTTCTGAATTATCATCTCTGTGTATCTCTCTTCTTGCAAGCACATATTTTGTTGAACATGTATGAAGTTAATTTAAATCTATTCCTAAATTTTTTGCTCTAATGTTTATTAATTCTATTGTGCCAACAGTTGAACAGACATTTAAAATACCAGCCCCCTACCATTCCCTCTGATGCAAATGTTCAATATATTGCACAATCAAATGGAATGAAAAAGATTCTTGATAGAGATAAGATGAGACAGATGTATTTGAAGGGTTGGAAACATATCAGTGTGAAGAGGCACTCCCTGCAGTCAGGTTTTTGGCTTAGACCAAAAGAAAAGCACAGTTTTGAAGTCAGGATTACAGGGTCCTTTCAACGCTCTGTTCCTGATCTGTGTGATCTGGATGTCAGCCCCCCAGTCACAGGGTGGATGTCTCATCACGCAACAGCTACCCTCTGTGTCCTCTGGAGTATGGGTGGAAGGAGGGAAATCATCCATTTTGCTGCTTTTCCAGGAGTTTATAGAATCATAGAATGGTTTGAGTGAGAAGGGTCTTTAATGATCACCGATTTCCAAACCCCTGCCATGGGCAGGGACACTGCCCACTAGACCAGGTTGCCCTAAGCAACACCCAAGCTGGCCTTGAACTGTCAGGGAGGGGCAATCATAACTTCTCTGGGCAACCTAGGCCAGTGTCTCACCACCCTCACAGGAAAGAATTTCTTCCTAATATCCAATCTAAACCTCCCCTCTTTCAGTTTGAAACCATTCCCCCTCGTCCCATAACTCCATGTCCTTGTAAAAAGTCCCTCTCCAGCTTTCCTGTAGCCCCTTCAGGTACTGGAAGTTTTTTTAAGGTCTCCTCAGAGGCTGCTCTTCTCAAGGCTTAACAACCCCAACTCTTTCAGGCTGTCTTCATAGGAGAGGTGCTCCAGTGCTCTGATTATCTTCATGGCCCTCCTCTGGATTCTCTCTAACAGCTCTACGTCCCTCTTACGTTGGGAACTCCAGAACTGGACACAGTACTCCAGGTGGGGTTTGAGAGGTGCTTCTGCAGAGCAACAGTGGCAGTGCCTGCTCCTCCACTGGGGTACAGCTCAGGGTAGCTTGGGCATAGCAGATGCCTACTCATTCAGCATGGAATTGCCTCTGTTTCTGGAAATTCATCTTGGCAAACTAGAGGAGTGGCCAAAGATGTCCAACACGTCTCTATGTCTGCCACTTATATGATGATGTTCCCTGAGAGAAGGTGTTTCTCTTTACCCAGAAATGAAGAGGCAGGAATCATGGTGAGAAGAAAGCTCTTTATGTTCTTCCTAACAGTTCTACCAACATGGACTTTTATGTTAGCAGTATGAGACTGTGTTATGGTCACCAAATGGGACTGTAAGCAGTGAGAATCCGGTTGCAGGAGCTGGGAGGGGGCGGCATTGGAACAAATAAAAAGAAAAGGAGTTTCCTTCCTTAGGAAGAAAATAATTGGCTTGATTTAAAAAGCGTTAGCTTCTAAGCTCTAATTAAATCTTCAAATGAAGGGGAAGGGGAAGATGAGGGTAATGTGATTGTAGAACTTTCTTCTGCAAAAAACTGCTCAGTCCGGGGGTCCCATTCATCTCCAGGCAGACATTCAGCCCTCAGCTGTTACAAAACCAGCTCAGCCTGGCAACAGCCTGCACAACCCCCAGCTGCTCATTAAAGCCATGCACAACTGCTGAAAGAACGTGTGAGCCGGATGAAAGGTGCATTGGCAGAGCCTCATGGGGAAGTAGCTGTCACTCCTAGCTGTACCAGTACAGGGTTTTCACGAACAGCAAAGCTGTCTCTCAACTCTTGGATGCTCTCTGCAGCCTTATTCCCAAGATTGCTATTCTCACACTGTTCACTGAAGTCAAGGAGCAGCTTTCCTTCCAAAGAAGAGGCTAAGTGGGGAAACTGCAAGACTGGAGTCTAGCTTCAAAATGTGTAAGCGGTCTGCTTCATAGTATAGACATTGCCAGTAAGACCTGGCAGCTTGTATCTTGGAATATGGACAAGATCTGAATGCACATCTGCTTAGCCTGGCTGAGGCAAAGAAGGTTATTTACTACAAATGAATATATAGACAGAATACTGCTCAGAAAACACCAGGACCGAGTAAGGCATAGGGTGTACTGCCAAGCGTGGTGTTACAAAAATGTAATGGAGAAAGCATGTGGGAAATGACAGCCACTGCTATTGCCTAGGAGGTATGCGGAGAGGATGTTAAATTTGTGGGGGTTATAGGTTAATGCAGAGGAATCCCAGCTGCACACTGGATATGCATTCCCATTTTACCCATATTAACCTTTTGGTTCCCATTGAGGACTGAAGCCACAAGCTGCAGGTCACCTCCAGTCAGATTGTCTCCAAAACACATTTCTATATGGAAAGGTTTTTTCCATACTGCTGTGTAATAGCAGTCTGAAAGTCAGAGAGAGGTAGCTTGAGCCCTGCTATCTGTGCATGTGTGAGCCTACCTCCCATTTGGGCAAAGCTGCCTGCTTGCAGGCAATATGGGCAATTAAGGGTTGGGATGAGACTGAGACCTCAAGCCTGAAGCTATCTGGTAGCACAGACATAGTCTGAATTTCCTTTCCTCAGAGAACCTGTGACCACCCCTGCATAAATGTATTGATACTCTTGCTGTATACATGTCCCTATGGCCACTGGGAGTATCTATATTGTAATAGGGTCCTGTGTTTTTTAAATAATGCATTATGTACTGCCACAGCTCTAGTAACAGAAACTTTCTCCATTAACACATTTTTTTAAAAGTTTTTATCTTATTAAAAGAAAAACTGCTTTGAAAAATGTTTACTTTCATTCAAAATATTTCAGATAATATTAATAAATAAAGATAATAACAATAATATAAATAATAATATCCTAAGAAGTTTTCTTGCATTTTATAAAGTGGTAATTTAAAGCAATATTAGAAGACTTTTATTTTCTTTTCATGTTGTCTTTGCTCAGACTTCGTACCTAGTGGAAGAGAGTGCCTATGGGGAAAAGGAGGAGAGAAAAGACCACAGTCACTAAGATACAGTATCTTAAGACAGAATCCAAATGAGTGCTGCAGCCTTTGTTTAGGTAATAAAGGAACAATTGAGGCAGTGATAATATATCTTAAAAAATAACCAATGTCCAGATACAATAATGTCCCCATTGCTACAGGGATTTTTCTGTAGTTATTTACTTCATAAATCATGTGTGTGTGTGTGTGTATAAATATATATATATAAATAAAACCAAGCTCCATGCCAAATCTCCAGGCCATTTTTATAGCCATTAGCAAGGTAAGCATCAAGTACAGGAAGTTTCTCAACACAGAAATAAAATAAAATAAAATAAAATAATAAAAAAAAGTCCTTTTACAAGTTTAAGCTAACCAAACAATGCATCTTCTATCTGTAGGCACACAAGCACACAAGAAGATACAGCCTGTCCTGACTATTTCACAATAAATCTAGAATCATAGAAATGTTGGGATTTAAGGGTTCCTCTGGTTCAATCACCTGCACTGAAGCAGCATCAGAAACACATGCAACACCCTGTATATTAGATGTCTTTGAAAACCTTCAGTGACAGAGATTCCCCAACCTGCTGAAGCAGATTGTTCCATTATTTCATACATATTGGGAGGGTTATTTTATAATATCCAACCTGAATTGTCACATATTCTATAAAATATTATTCTATCCCCAGGGCTGTGGAAAATAATGAATCACTCTCTATTTTTTTAGTACATTTTTGGTATGTACTGGAAAACTGCTAACTGCATTTGTCAGTCTTGTCTTTTCTAAAGTGAGCCCAGCTCATTCAGCTTAATCTTAGAATCACAGAATCATAGAATCGTTTAGGTTGGAAAAGACCTTTAAGATCATTGGGTCCTACCATTAATCTGACTCTACTAACCTAACTCTACCAAGGCCACTGATAAACCATGTCCCTAAGTACCATATCTATAGGACTTCTAAATACGTCCAGGGATGACAATTTAACCACCTCCCTGGGCAGCCTGTGCCAGTGCCTGACAACCCTTTCAATAAAGAAATTTTTCCTAATATCCAATCTAGCCCTCCCCTGACATAGCTTGAGGCCATTTCCTCTGGTTTTATTGCTTGTTATTTGTGAGAAGAGACCAGCACCCACCTCGCTGCAACCTTCTTTCAGGTAGTTGTAGAGAGTGATGAGGTCTCCCCTCAGCCTCCTTTTCTTCAGACTAAATAGCCCCAGTTCCTTTAGCTGCTACTCATAAGGTTTGTTTTCCAGACCCTTCACCAGCCTTGCCTTTTTTTGGGCCTGCTCCAGCACCTCAATACCTTTCTTGTATTGTGCTACTCTTGTCAGGCTCCCTGTTTGTCTTAAGCCAACACTAAAGCTGACATAAAGTCTAGATAAAGCCTTGCAATGGACAAGCAGTATTGAGCAATGAAGAATTAAAAAAAAACCAAAACAAACCGAAAAACCCCAAACTTGTTCTGGTAACCTCATCATGCATCCCACTGACTAATAGCTGGTTTGTCTTTCTATTGACCACATACTTTTATACAGATCAGGCCAATTCCTCTCCTCCACTGGGCAATAGCACCACTGAGTACACAGATACTGCTATCCTCATTTGCACAATGTGAGAACCTGCCCCACAAAACTGTCTCTGTTGTTTCAGATTTCTGTTCTGCAGAAGAGAAAGTATTACATATCTTGCAGTAATTAAGTTCTGCATACAGTAAGATATTCCCTGCGTCTTCCAGCCAAGTGCTTTCATTTTTAATAACACTTGATTTTCCTTTTTTTTTTTTTTGCTGCTTCTGCAGAGTGCAGCTTCTTCAGATTCAATGGTGCTAGAAGTGGGGAGGCTATGTAAACTAAATAAATAACGCTTAAAATTTAATTAAGCAGTTGCATCTGAAGAATTGACTCCAAAGAGTACATGTGATCCATGATGATACAGCCAGTGCTGTTTCAACTACAGTAATATAAAAGTGCCAGCCTTTTCACTGTAAGCCTTTGGCAACATGATATTCTTGTGCAGAGAGACAGAAGAAAAGAGTGAAATCCAGCCAGGAACTTGTTGCAATTTACTTTGAAGTGTTCACCATGCTTTGACCTTCATAGCTAAGCATCTCTTCAAACCTTACAATGCATACATGGGTTTCTAATCCCGAATGTTTGATCTTCCCAAGGTGTTTGGCTGTCCTTGCAGAGAATTATCACTGAAAATGAGAACAGGAAGGAATGGTTTGGGGGATAATTGTTGTAACTCACTGGAAAAGGGAATTTAAATATTCCAGTTTATAACTGCCCTTTAAACCCTGAGCAGAGGTGGCTTTTTGAGAACTTACTTAAAAACACCTCTAACCCTCTGGGAGGGTGCCTGGAGCTAGGAGGACACCAGGACTCCCCTGACATTTCACATAACACTCACACTATCCCAGTGGGCTTTGCAAGCAGACACCTCAGAGACTCACACATATATCAAGCTAGAAATAGTAAGGAGGGATCCCTAGCTTTTTAATATATTCAGTTTTTGTATTTTAAAAAGTTATGTCTTGAATGCCGCCACAGCTGAAAATTTTACTTGTCTGGCTTTTCATACTGAACTACTTCTATGGTTCTCATTCCAATTAAGAATAAGAAAGAAAAAATATATATCTTTGTACATAATGCATGAACAGAACTTTTATAGAATTGTAAAATATTAAAATGGAAGTTTATTATAATATAAATTATTATAACAATATTTTATGAATACATGGGAAATTTCCTAGAAAGGTATTTGAAAAGAACTCAGAACACGCTTTTGTCATCACTCTTTCATTGTTTTATTTTTATTTGTTCCAAAATTATTCTTTTTAATGGGTTTTACAGTTCTCCACATTGTGCTTACTATGTCTCACCCTGCATTAACAGTACTGCATTGTATAAGTGCTTGAGAAGAAGAGGCAGTTGGTTATGGTATAGTCAGCTGGTGATGTTAACAAGCTCCTTGATGCACTAAAAAGCTGGGGAGAAATGGGTCATGTTGTAAACATTAATGATAATCCTTGCCAGAGGCTGTGGGAAAATGTAGGTCACATCACAAGGTGTTTATACAAAATAACCTCCAGCAGTAATAACACCTATGCTTGGGCATGACGCCTGCTTCTTGTAAAGAATGATGACAAACATCCCTCCTACCATCATCTCCCAGTCACTCAGTGATACAGAAACAAGAAATGCCACTCTGAAATGTTTACAAAATGGTCAAAATATACATACTTTTCTTGAACTTCTACAAGAATAATAATAATAAAAAAAATCAGAGCTTTTTACATAAGTTCACAGAAATACAGCCAGAGTTGTAAAAGTTACCATGGCACCTTAAAAAGCTGGATAGAAGCCTTACTGAGATGCATTACTAAGCAATTACTGACTAGTTCAAAACAAAGATGGTATTTTTTCAGTTTATAAATGCATAAATTTCACAAACAGACTTGTGTTCCAAAGGCATCTCTACCTTGGGTCTGTTTTTCCAATATTTCTCACTTTTAGTAGAGTTGATCAAGAATTTTTTTTTATTTTCAAGATTTAAACATTTTTACAGCCCACACAGCACAAAAACTACCACTACTTCAAAAATTGCTCATAAACTCACATTTTTATAAAAATACAGGGTACAATGTTTCCATAAAAATACTTTTTATTCTATTTTAAAAGCATTTTTTCATTTACTTTTAACAAGATAAAATTTTTACATGAGCAATTTGAAACGAAAAATAGATATTTTGACAGTTTTTGTAAGATGCTCTGTTAATGGGTATCTTGGAGGATTCAGGATTTTTAGTGCAGGGTGTAAAAAATCCTGGAAAACTTCCCTACTAACACTTCTGAGGTAATTTTTTTTCTAGAGTGTATTTGTAGATGATGTTGCAGAATAGGTGTGGGACAGGTAAATAATTGGACTGGGTTTTTTTGACTGTGCTTTATATACTCCACTTTCAAGCAATTTCTCTGCATAGAAGTCCTTTATCAGATATTGTCTGCACGTCAATAATTTGGAGTAAAGCAGTGTCCAGAAAATAGTAGGATTCCTATGCTTACTGTACAAAGACTTAGCAGAGTCTATCCTGACTGTGGACAAAGAACTTCAGTTTACATTTTAATGCCAGTAAAGCCAGATTCCTGACTCTGTATATAACCAAAACCCCTGTAGACATATTACACAAAACACTTATTTTACAACAAATCATTCTCACTGCATTGCTTCCAATGTCTCTTTTACTCGCAGGTGTCATAGAAGACTAGTCATTGTCTATTTGTACCATGCAGCAAAGGCTAGATTAGGTATCATCTCTCCTCCTACCTCTATCACAATGCTGATATATAAGCATGAAACTGGAATAAATATCCCGTTATATATGCTGGTAAATTGATATAAATTACCATGCGTTTTGCAATTCTAACAAGTGCCTGTAGATAAACAAGTAATGCATAGCTGTAGACCTGATTGTAGAAGCTTTGTACTGTTTGGTCTGAGCTAAGATTTCTCATCCAGTGATGTTCAAGGGGGTCTCTTGTCCAAGCCAAGTCTAGGCAGTTCTAATGTCAGATGTACCAGAAGCTTACACTGACAAATGATCCAACCTCAAAGTCTAACTTTTCAAAACTGCCTTCTAGGAGCATCCTCCAGACATTTCTTTTATACTGTGCAACAGGACCAACCTAGACATCTTCTACTCCTAACACCCTGTAGAAAAGAGGAATGGCTTTATTTAGGAGTAAAACATATGGATCATAGGGATAGAAAGGAATAGGGTCATAAATCTGGCTCTTCTCTACACTTGTTGGACCCCTGGTATCCACCAACATACGGATACTAAATGTGTGTTTCTTTTGTGAAAGTAACAGCAGTAGAAATTTAATACTTGTTAGAGGCATAAAGCTGACTAGTGTTTCAAAGATCTGTGGCCTTTGGAATATCTAATTCAGATATTAAATTTCCAGTGTTTTTTCCTACCTTACTTCCCTACATTTGAAAAATTACCAGTGTTTTCTGATCTGGCTTTTATAGGCTGTTTCACAAATTTGCATGCTCAGCTCAGATTATTTGGCTGTATGTACAAGTAATTTGGACAAACATTTCATTTCTTCTATTTCATAAAATATCCATCAAGCTTAGACACACACTCGTGATCAGTATTTCCCCTGAGGCTTTTTCAATCTTACTCCATGGTCCCCTTCCTGTCCCCAGTCACTTATTTCCACTTCCCTTGCTGTCTCCAGCTGATACATTATCTATTTCATAAGCCAAGGGCTGTTTGTTGTTCCCACAGAGCCACAAAACTGTAGCTTCAGGTTTTCCAGGCTGTCACTGCCTTGTCTCTCTCAGACTGGTTCTTCTTGCTTCACTTTCCAATGTGTTTTCCTCCAGCATCTGCCTTATTAAGTTGAGGGACAAAACCTACAAAATCCTAAGCATTCCCGTTATTGTTAGCCAAAGGTAAGTGAATACTGGGTACCAATTCTATATTTTCCTTATCCTAACTCTTACAAAGCAATTCCAGTCCTAAGGTCTTCAAATTTTCAGTGTGCATGGACACGAGAGAATTTACAATTTATTATTTTTTCCCCTATAAATAGTGCCTATAGCTACATGCTTGAGTCATACGTCAAGGATACACCCTAACCATTGCCATTATGCTACACTAGGAAGACTGTCCTTTCCAACAGGTCTCATATTTGAAATGAGAAATGCTGATTTGGCTGCTGTGCAGTGCTGTGTACCTATGTTGTGTCCCACCTCTGAGGTGAGAGGAGAGCGACTAAGGTCCTAAAGATCCCATTGGGTTAAATTAAGGTGAAACAACATCAAGTGATCAATTAAACATTTTATTTATGGTGAAAGAAATTTGAACTTGGAAAAATATGAAAACATTGGCAATGTGGGTTCTTATTGAGAAATATTTATAAGGAGAAGAAATAAAGAGAAGGTAAAAATAAAGAGAGAAAGGTATCACCGCCCTTGGATCCTGTGATGATTCTGCAATGACAGTGACACACTTGGCAATCAGACCTTTTATAGTCCAGTCCCTGCCCCCAGTTACTCCCCTTGAGGACTTATATGGTCTTTGTTCCAAAAGGTTCTCTACTTTCTGTGCAGGTGCCACCATGGGGGGTGGTTGCCTTCCCTTTCCTGTGTTAGCCAATTTCTCACCTGTGGTCTGCTGCTGCTAGGCAGACTTCAACCTGTTTCACTACAGTTTCTAGATAGATCATAACCTATTTCACCACAATGTTTCTAGGCAGATCACAACCCATTTCACCCCGATGTTTGAGACATTAACTCTTTCAGTCCCTTGCACTGTTCCTATGAGTAGTTAATTTAGAAGGAAGATCTCACAGAAGAAAGATGATGATACTGCCCTCCCAAAGACAGAGCTGTAGTCATTGAGGTAGATATCTCAAAAGAGTGGATCACATATATGTTGTACAAAACATGAGAGGTCTGGGAAAATGTGGAAATATGAAATCACAGAATAATTTATTTGGAAGGGATCTGTAGGACATCTGTTCCAAAACCCTGCTCAGATCAGGGCTAACTTCAAAGTTTTATCAGGTTCCTCAGTAGAGGCTAGAGCATCTCCAAAATCTGAGGCTCCTCTATGAGGATCCTGCTCTAAGAGGCTCCTCTTTCCTCACATTTTTTTACACAATCAAAATGCTCCCTGAAAATTAAGCAATCCCAGAAATGCATCAAAAGCATAGCCTGAGACATTCTTCGAGAGACTGTTGAAAATTAACATCAAATTCTTTAGAAGACTTTGATGCTGGGGGCAAACAGGTTAAAAACAAAGAGAAAGTATGGTTTTATTAGAGCTCTGCTTTAAAAAAAAAATAAAATACTTAGTCAAAGAGGAAATTAGTGTCTTGAAAGTTTGCTTTGGGATCAGTGAGAAGGAATTTCTGCACACCAACAAAACAGTCAGTATAGGATGTGGTGGGTCACCCTTCCTTCTGTTCTTACCACTGTACCTCAGTTCAAGTCTTTGGATATTATTTGCTGTAATAGCTGACAAAAAAAAATTGTTTCTGCCTTGTGTTTTATTTGGTGTGAGTATTTATGCCTGGAGAAGTGGAAGAATATGGCAAATGAATTCCTTATGTGTCACAGAACATCTGCCAGGTGATGCAAACTAATCTTCATTCTCTATTGACCTGGGTAACAGTTAAACCATCAAGCTGAACATAACAGGTATGTTGCTGCTATGCAGCACAAACATTTGTGTACTATAGATTTTGCTAATTATCAGGCAACAGAATGCAGCCTGGAAACACTACCCTTATGACATGTTGACATTAACCAAAATACTTTTATTTTCAGAAAAATAATAACAAAAATATCAATCAAGACTCGATCTTCTTTGGAACTTCTTATCCAATCATTCTACCTTGATCTCAACAACTGTATAGTACCTGGTCCCTCACGTAAGCCTGTTGCAATCCATTGGTGAGCATTTTTTACAGATTCCTAGTATGTTGATCACAGACGACACCATTTCTTACAACTCCTGGAACACAATTTTGCATCTTAACTCAAGCTGCTGCAGCTCACTCTTCCAGCTCTGGAAGTCTCTGATTTTATGTTTAGTGCATAAGTCAAAATTGTTGTCATCTTACACATTTATCTGCTTTCACTGTCATATGCAAATGCTTTCCAAAGTACCATGTAAAAAATTAAAGAACAGGCTTTTGGGCAAAATAGGAAGGCAGATCTCAAGCAAGACATTAATATTCAAAAAAGTTACTTATCTAAAAGTAGTAGATTTAAAACATTTCAGTTATTAAGATTCACGTTTCTTGCAGAGCGCCTTGTCGTTTGTATGCACAGTTTTTCACCCATAGCCACTTATCCTGTGCATAACTGAAACTTAGAGCCAAATTTACTGCCAGCATCATAAGCAGATGCAAGCTACTGAAGTAACTGGAAACGTGCCTATGTGTGGTGACTGTTTTTATTCAGTGAGATATTGGTGTCTGCCTTCTACATCCATGGAAACAAATACACATTGCAAACATAACTTGAACTACTTATCCACTTTGTTCACTTATATATTAACCATAACTTCTAAATAAAACGATCAGTAATAATTGTTTTCTGAACCCATAAATCTGGGAAGGAGTGACACAGTGACTCAAAGGAGGTTGATTATCAGATTCCTTAGCAGTCCACTGACCCTTAGGCCATTGCAGTAGTTATTGCATAGCAGAGCCTCACCATACACTACCTGCACTTCCAAAGAGTTCAAGAACCTGGTACACAGGTATTATTCCAAGTTTACAGTTCTTCTCAGTAGTTAATCTTTGTTCTGTCTAATCCTGAACTCTGTAAAATCAATGATAAAATTACTCTGGACTTACCTGCCCACTGTGTTTGAAGGTAGTAAGACTGAGCCTGAGTAGATTTTATTTTCTTAAAAAGAAAAAAATGTGGAAGAAGAAAAAATCCTCAGAAATACTTCCAGTTCTTTAGAAGACTTTGTATGGTGGATGGGAATTCAAAACAGACCTATTCTGGCAAGTTACTGGGATAGTCACTGGAGACTTCTCGTGGGAAGACAAAAAGCCATATAACCTTACACTTCTAGAACCATCTGCCTACAAACCACATTATATTTGATTAATCCAGTGAGATTTCATAAGGATTTTTGATCTTCTATCAGGTCATCTAGAAGAAAAGATGAAACAACCACAAAAAGTTTAGAACTGAGGTTTTTTTGTTTTTCTAAACAAAAACTTGCCTGGTACTAGGCTTACCTGTTTATCAGTAATGGCCTTGAGAAACTGATTTAAATGCTGCTTCAGATGAAAAAGAGTATCAGGTTTCAGAATCACAAGACAGCCATTTTAGGGACATATCTTGGATATAAACATATATGAGGAACAAAATAATTAAATATAGACAATCTATGTTGGTATGTGGATGACACAACAGATGAGGCAGTATGAAACTATATCGGTTGGGTAGAAATCTCATTTAAATATATTTGAATAACTTATTTCCTGAAGTCTGTATAAAAATAAGGCAGAGTGCGTGTGGGCTGTATTAGTGTGATACATTCTCATTCAAAACAGACATATTTCATCAGTTTTTCCTTTCAATAATACAATTGTCAGTTTTATAGCCCATAAAAAAGTGTGCAGAAGTGATAGGAAATGACTTTCATACATATCCTGGTTCCTGAGTTGCTCTGTTTCATTACATTGCCCTGCAGATGACTGACAGCTCTGTAATCAGCTTCAGTCTGGATTTAGTGGTTCCATGTCCTTTTCTCTCATTAATTATTGAAGGCATTTTTCTCTGCTAGGAACGTCTGCTGTGCGCCGGGTCACTGTATTCACTGCGCTTCTATTTGCGTCTCTCGAGTAGCAGCAGAGTCATACACTGAACTGGGAGTTACTCATCACATGCACACACACAAGAGAAGATTAAGAGAAAGAAAAGTAACATGAAAAAACTGTAGATATGTTTGCAAGAGGCCTAGAGCAGGTCTGCTGTTACCTGTGAGATCTCAGCACACTGTGTTCAGAAGCCAACCAATCATTTGCAAGAGAGGTTCTGGTTTGGAAATACTTTTGGATTTATTCTAAAAAGAGAATTATCCTTTTTTTTTATGGTTAATGGTATTATTTGCCCTTTTGTTCCTGTCTGCTTAATTGGAGAGAGCAGAAGAAATGGAAGTATGCCTAAGAGATCCCTGCGTGTACATATAGCATAACAGTAAAATGAATGCCCTCTAAATGTTATATATACTTCAGATTACATTTTTTTCTGCAATATTCAGTGAATGCTAAAGAATGCCAAGGTCAGAGATCTTTCTTGGAAGACCTGATGACTAGAAATAGACCAGGTATACATTCTCTCTTCCACCCCTTCTCTGAGGCAGTTCTCAGTTGGTGTTGCTGAAACATGGTGCTTAGCTAATATATAGCCACCTTTGTCTTAGTTCACATTATTCTAGCATTGCACTTGTACAGTTTTTTGAATTGGATTATGTGTGTCATCAATTGTATTGTACAATTAGTTTTGTAAACATAGGCTAAATTACCTCTCACCTGTGTCCCAATTCCTACTCCCAAGAATTACAACGGTATCCTTCATAAGTATCCACCTCCCTGCATCAACACACTGATAATTTCTTTGTGTGCCAATATCCTGACTATAAAATGGAAAAAATACCAATTCCTGACCTTGTTAACGTGCTACATGAGCCATGTTTGGCAGAGAACAGAAATTTCATTTTGAAGAGAATTCCCAGGTTTCAAAATTGTTATTCTTCTAAAAGACAATAAGGTTTAAAAAACACTGATGAAAGAAAAAGTCAGCTTGTGTACAAGCAAATACTGAAGTTTTTGAAGATACTGCAGAATTTGGTTTATGATTAATAAGTTAAATCAAATGAAAAACACTTTCAGCAGCTTCTTGTACTTGGACATAATAAAATATTTCTATTTTATTATGAAAGGTACTATGTTAGTTGGACTAAACTTGTGAACCTAAAATTTATTTATGAGTTTAGTTGAAGAAAGAAATACTACATTTTGACTAGCACAGGAAAGAACAGGCTCTCTTGAAGTATATAAACTGTAGAAAAATATCTATTATATGTGAAATAATTTCAATATATCTTGCTGCACAGTGTCAATACTGTTGCTAAAAGAAAGGATTGTTTCACCTGTAAGTATATTTTTTATCTTAAGCACTTCAAATAGCAGACTGGCAAACACAGGTCTATGTAATTCTTATTAGTGATGTCTTTATCCATTGAAATTGTTTCCCTTGGAATATATATGCAACACTTTCTCATCCTAGAAACACAGATATTGAAGGTAATATCAAGAACAAAATTTTTAATCTTCTCCATATTCAGTAAGATGTCAGCAATTGTTTAAAAATGAGGTTAAGGAGGGATAAAACAACCCTTTTCTTTCCCTCTCAAAAAGAAACATTCTTACTAGAATGAAATGCCGTGCTTCCACTCAGAGTTTCTTCATCACCTGACTTATAATAAACTTAAAGATTAACTCAGATATAATTACATGACAGCAGAGAATGAGCATAATAAATGGAAAGTATTGCTAATCTTTGTCTTCCTGCTACTCTAATGGTCACATTAAAAAAACCAAAAGCACCTGGAAAGTTCTCCGTTACGTTTGTTTGACCTTAAGCTAATTAGCATATGTGATGTCTTCATGCCAAAATCATATTCCCTTCTGGAAAATCTTTACTAATTACTTTCTTAATGGATTTCATACGCATAGAAAAAATAGCCTGTAGACAAAGGAAGCTGGATTCTAATTGAACAGCCTCATGAGGGGAGCCATGAGGGTACGGCTGATGTTAGGAGATACATTTATAAGATCTGAATTTTAAAAGGAGAGGAAAGAAAAAGCTGGTGCTTTGTTTCAGAACAATGCTTAGTAGAAGTCATTATTTTGTGTAGATTCTCTGGTCACTAACAAAAAGTCTGAAATTTTCATTGTAGATTTCATCAGCAGCAGGGAGAATCCAGATATGCTCTCTGACATCGCCTATACTATGTTGCCTCCAATACAAAAATTGGAAATATGAAATTGGAAATATAAAATTGGAAAAAACTCCTTCAACATAAAAAATATTGTAATTATATTCATCTTACTTGCATCACTCACAAACTATAATCTTCCCCATTTTAAAGCTAATAACTCTGCCAGTCCTTTGTACTAATATTGAGAAATTAATGAAAAATAGTAATAATATTTCTTCTGATTTCTTATTTAAATATAATTAATATCAGATTATACATAATAGCTCCTATGTTAATATAATATTTTTAGTTTAAATAGTACTTTTTTGCCAGAATTTTGCACTACATTCTCATTAAATGCTCCCTAGGAAGGCTGGAATTATCTCATCTGAGATGTCTCAGGATTAAATCTGTCATATTTAAGAATGCACCACACTGGTGGCTCATAGTCAACCTGTTTCCAGCTGATCCACTGATTACTTTCACTCTCACTGTTGTTTCTAGCTTATAAACACACAGTTGAAATCAGGTTTTTGTGTAAGCTTGAATGTATAACTTGTGCTTTGCTCCATTACAGCTCATCGCATTCCCACTGTTCAGCTTTCAATGTTGTTGCATTCTCCTTGCATGATATTCAAACAGTTGACTGGTGCCAAAACTGAGTACCAAAATGCCCTTAATAATGTTGATATGAAGGTTATTTTTCATAGACCACTGTTGCAAATTACATAATCAAACCTTAAGATTAAGTCTAGCCTAAGCTCTGAATCTTCTTCAGGTTATACTAAAAAAGAAAAGCAACTTTGAATTTGTGTAACAAGATTCAGTTGAATAATCTAGTTCTCCAGGTGAAAAGGATATGAGACTGGGAACATAACAACACTACTTAGATATCAACACCTATTTATTTAAGGCAATTTTCTAGTTTTAAGGATGAACCGTGGAAAGATCAGAAATGTCAATGAAACAGTCACTGCTTGGAAACTGAAACGGATACAAGAAAACGGTGGTTGAAACAACATGTGAAACAAATTTCTATGACAGTCACAAATATCTTTTCATCTGCCTGTGCAGTCAGCAGCATTTTCTTAATCTCCTAGTGGACAGAGTGATTCTTATCAAAAAAGTGAAACTTCTTCTCAGAGAACAATTAATTGAACTGTTTGACACATCTGTGAGGTATGTATCATTGTTGTGATTTTCTGTATATGGCAACTGAGATAGAGACACTTGTAATGGTGGTAATGAGTTCAATAAACTAGGGACGTTAGTCCATTCTTTAGGTCACCTTTTCTCATATTGAAAGCCAAAAATAAACAAGGTTTTTCCATTAGGATTAAATCTGGAATAGTGACAAATCTATGATGAAAGACTGTTCCATGGTCAGCTCTTCTGCTGGCTTCTCAAGGAGGACAGTACGTGAGATGGAGGGTACCAACTTGAGGTGGTAGGTAGAATTAAGATAATTGTCTAGACTTTTTCTTACAGCCTCTGGAAGAAACCAGACATTTGCACAGTACAGTTAATCTCATCCTAAAGCAGGTTTCTAAATTAATCAGATTCATGCATTTTTTCACATATTTCCTACCAAAAGTAGTCAGGGTGATAAACTCAGATATAAACATCAAAGTTGTTGTAGGCGAAAATTATTGAGCTGAAACACCCACGAAGACTGAACTACTCTCAAAGTCCTAGAAATGCCTTATTTAAAACAAAAAAAAAACCAACCCAAATTGGTGTTTATTTCCACTCTGAATTTATAGTTATGGTATAAAACAAGAATACCTATATTCTTTCAGTATTCTTGAAACATTTTGAAAATACATACTGTGAGTATAATTTAATATACTCACCATCAATGCACAAGTGAGTTCAAATTTCTTTTTCAAGTTTCAACAGTTTTCTCATCCTTATGCCCTCTATGACTTTTCTAGCTATTTTCAGATACCATTGCGTCTATTTTCAAATATCAAAAAAACACAGAAACATAAATCTTGACAGGATCACAAGAGAACATGTTTTAATCTGTCCCCTAGATATGAGACAAGGTGAGTATATCTTAACCACTTCTGTCAGATGCTTTTCAGAACATATTTTCTTAAAAATTTCCAGTGGGGTGGATTTTACAGCTTCCTTGGAAGTTCCAGTCTTTTACTCGCTTGTAATCTGAAGATGTTTCTTATTAAGTTTTTGCAAGTTAAACTAATTTCTTTTTTCCCTTATCCCCTGTGGATGTGGAAAGCAATTAATCATCACCTTTTCTATAACACCATTTTACATATTGAAGATAACCATCCTGTCTCAGTCTCTGGCTTCCCTTGAATAGTCAAAATGAATCCAATTTTTTCAACCTTTCCCCATAAGTCACGTCTTATTAACATTTTCTCTTACTGTTTTTCCTTCAAACTTTTGGGGTTACATATATCTTCTACTGGAGTGCTCACTGGAACAGTGGTAGGGGAACTTTAATCATGATTTCCTGTGTCTTACCTCTCACATGGTCTTAATGAATCACAGGATGAGATTAACCTGTTTTGAATCTTCATTTCTCTGTCGACTTTCATTCTTCTCAGAATGTACTATCATTCCCAGGTCTCCCTTGGCATATTACTGCCTCATGAACTATTCCTCTTTTTGTAGTTATACATATGTTCTTTTCTTGTGGAGCACAGTGCCTTTTACTTATTATTGAATTTCATCCTGTTGGATTTCATCTTATTTCCCCAGTTTCTCAAGATCATTTTGAATTTTGATACTGCCTTGTAGGTTGCTTGTGACGTCTCTCCTGGCCCTGCTTGAATTCATCAGTGCTTCACAGATTAGAAAAGAAACTGATAATATTACTGAACTAATCAGTGTGTGAAATGGAAAGTTTAAAGCAATGGCAGAGAGTGAAAAACATTGCTAAAATTAGTTGGGAATAAATGCTTTGTGGGTGGTTGTCAGCTAGGAGATCAACACTTACATGATGTTTCTCCAGTTGTGTTCTGCCTCAAAATATGCAGTATCTATTTAAGAAAATGATGGTGTTGCAAAGAAAGTATAATTTTACACAGTCTACACTGCCTCAATCTTATGTGTGTATGCTGATAACCTGTGTCAGCCTTCTACATGTCACATGATGAGTCTGTCTCAGCTGGGTGATTGTCCTGCGTTGAGAGACCGCTTGGGATGTCAAGTGAAGCAACTGATCTGTGTAGATCTCATACCAAAGGAAAAAGCAGTAGCATACTATCTAAGGCAAAGCTATGCAAGCCAGAAAATTATGAAGGTTAACTATTTTAGCAAGGTAATCATTATATTTGAGGAATTGATAACATCAGTGACAAGCACATCGCCAATATACAAATGTCTGTATCTCATCAAAGAATTAGAGAAAATCTACACAAGACACCTGCTACCTGTGTCAAGGATTATACACAGACTGCAAACTGTCCCCACCACAGCATTTTAAGATATGGAACTTCAACTATAGTGCATCTGGGAGCAAAGTTTCTGTGCAATTTTAAGATAAAGTAATCAACTAAAAAATGGGTGTTGCCCGACTGAAGGAGATAACCAAAAAGAAAAAGCATGTTAAGAGGGATAAAGAATGTATTAAATATATATAAATCTGTAGATTATATCTTTGTATTTTGAAATTTTATTCTGGGTTGGCAACAGTGGGTCAGGGATTCTGGCACTCCTGAGGAGCATCTTACAAAAAAAAAAAAAAAAAGGTAGAAAAAACCCACAATAAATCTATTTTATATTTCTTCACCTAGGGCATTAAAGAAAATACCAAACTGATCAGAAAAAACTGTGTTTGGTACACAGGTACACAGGACACTACTTGAAAAATCTTCATAGTCTAGCACTGAATCAGTAGCTGTGATGTGAGGATATTTCTTGTTCAGCTGATAGTGACTTTATCTCATCCTTTCATATCAAATACTTATGCAGCTCCTCTCCACCTGTCAGAATTAAATCTAGAATTTTAGTTCTTTAATAACTTCTTTCATCTTCTAAAGACAATGTTGGTCTCAATAATTTTTATAATATATTTGTGTTCTACATATTGTTTTAAAAAAGAAACTAGCTATTTCTTTACTGCCACCACATATCCATTTTTTGTAATTGTTTGCAACTGTATAGTTTTTCCCCTCTTACCAGACTGTCTGCAGCACAGGCCATACCTCAGGTTTTATCCTTTTACATTTATTCAGAAATACTCGATATCTTTTAACTTTTATTATCAGTTCTTCATGAATGAAGGTAAATATAAAATCTTTTAATATACAGGAAAACATACATCTTAAATTTTCCTCAGTTATTAATTCCTTTTGCATAAATATTCCAGTTCTATGACTTATTCTAACGTGTCTCTTAAATGATAATACACTGTTTTGATAATGTGCCAAAATTTTTAATTTTTCCAGTTTACTCCTCTTCTCCAGACATTCCTGCATAGACACCTGGACTACTCATCAGGCTTTTCTCAATTTCCTGTAGAGGTTTTTAGCTAGCTTCTGTGCTTTAGCATCCTCTTCAAACATTGTGAAACAATCTTTACCTGGTTGCTTAATGATGGATGGTGTTCTTCGGTGCTCTTCCCCAGTTTTGTCAGCTGGATATCCAACGTTCCTTGTGGACCTTCCTCAATGAACACTGCCAAGTGTTCAGTGTCTGAAACTTTTCTGTTATGCAATGACTTCCATGAGAAAATCTTCAATAAGTAGCTCTAAAAGGTTAATACCTGCCTGTATATGCCTATACTATTGCAGTCATTTGGGAGAACAGACAAAAACACCTATTGTTATTCTGATGTCTTCATCTTTGTTCTCAGGATTTGATAGTTATTTCTAATTGGCTTAGGGTCATTGATATCAGTATGGATAAGCAGTTTAGAGTAGCACTGATGTTTTCAAGGTCTTTACAAGACCTTGAAGGTCATCAAATTCAGACGCTTGAACATGTCACAGCAGATTCTATTTGCAATTAAAATAGTGAGAATAACAAGAAGATTAATTGCTTTCTGTGGAGCTATTACAGATTCATATCAATGTAATTGAGCTCATAATCTGGCCCATTGACAGGTGAGTTCATTTATGTGGAGTAGTTTCATTGTTACTGTTCTTACCATAGTACTTACTTTTTTAAAAAAAATATGTCCTCAATGTATTATTCTTGCATTTCAAATCAATTAAAATATGCATAAAAATAATATAATTCCTGCCAAAATAAATATTTACTGAATTTCCTTTCATCTAAAATAAAAAGATTGCTTCTATCTCCTTCATCTTTCCTAATCAATACAGAACAAATAGATCGAAATAAGTGTTCTCACAGAGCTACTTAGTAAGTATGGGTGAGTGCCTCCTCTCAGAGTGAATGAACCTGGGCAAATTGCTTGATTTCTGCTTCTGTTACTGGGTCCATTTCAACTATCAATATCCTATACCATAATGACATGCTGTGGAGTAAAATATCAAGTTACACAGTGGAAGGATTTTCAGCTTCTGCAGCTTTTTCTGCCTTCAGCGTTCACTCTCACTGTGTAGCTGGCATCAGGAGCACTTGGGGTCCCAGCATGAACCACCATAGTCACATATGAAGCCCATGCTAGACCAGAACCTCCCTTTATTTTGTGGTTATTGGTTAAACTCTGGCAGTGAGAGAGGCAAACCGAGTAGTTTGTGCCCATGTTAAATTTTGCATGTATCAGCAATATCGTTACTCACCAGAGAAAACCAGAATTTTACAAAAGGAAATTACTTAAAATCAGAATTTCTGGCCCAGAGTGAAGTGTTCTCACCTGTGCCAATTCCCAGTCATTACATTCTTTATTGTGGACTTGTGTTACTGCTTAATAATTAAAACAGTTCAACAACTGTAGACTGTGAGCTCTTCTTGGACTAAGTGCAAGAGTTCTGATATGAATATGATAGATAAAGTTGTATGAACTTGAACTGAGCCATAACTGGAGAAATTATTTCACTTTCTCAGCTAGACTGCAGAAAAACACATACATGTTATTGTTCTCACAGAACAAGATTGCATTATGTGAAGCAGAAATGAAGGTTACTCCCATATGCTGGAGAATCATCTGCCTTAATTACTATCTTTGATGGAAACCCCTTAACAGCACTTCTGTTTGATTGGATTGAAAATTGTGGAAATAACATACTTGGTAGGAAAATAAAAGATTTTTTTGTTTGTTTTATACCCATTTTGTCTAGAATAACCACACTTATACCATCCATTGGGAAATGAATGCTACTTTCAGTGAGTACTAGTGAACAGAGGGTATACTGTTAAAACAAAACCAAACACAAGAACACTATTATGCATAAGGGTTTTTAAAAACTCAGACAAAAGCACACTGCTAGCAAATTCACTTTATAAGCAAAGTACATCCGTGGTAAGCTATTATGTATAAAACCAAATCTCTAACAAAGTATAAAGGCATTAGATGACAGTGATATCAAGACTCAACTATTTGCATAAACTTGAATCTTGGCCAGCAAATGATAAAATCTAACACCAAGGTCTCAAACCTTTCCAATGTGCCCAAGGTGAAATATGTAGCTTCTAGTCTTTCATAAATGAAATAGTAAATCTCTTTAGAACAGTCATTCTGAGGAGGAATTTAATTCTTCTGGCCTTTTGTGCTTGGGAAGTTCATCTTTTTATTTCTTGCTTTCTTAATTTAGCAAAACGTTCCTCTGTTCCCTGTGTTGAGAAAGTTTGCAAATAAGGCTAAATAAATGTTGCACCTTTTATTTTATCACTGTAGTAAAATTACTTCATCCTCTGCATTCTAATTTTCTGTTAAAGTCTTTAAGAAAAATCCAGGTTAGAATGATTTTATCAAGATTCAAATTTTATGACAGTGAGTGAGAAGGCATAACCCTCAGTCTTATAAGTGACTACAGGAAACTGCAGGTATGTGCAACTTATTTCAATAATACTATGTAGAGTGGTAAACTTTACATGACAAAACTTCTCACTTGTATTTCTCATTGCTCTATATAATCTTAATGGTACAGAGATCTCCTAGGCTTTATGGCATTTACAATATTTATAGCATATTCCTTGGAAAATATTTGGAAAATATACATTCTTCTTTCAAAAATCTTGTTTTGTAGATCTGTATAGTCTTTCATGCCCTGTCACAGTCAATTTCTGAGGGCCCTAACCCCTAACTGAATGCTTGCACAAAAATTTAGGAATCCAGAAAAAGATTAGAAGCATAGATCTTGAGCTCTATACTATTGATATGCTGTTTCAAAAGGCAAACATATATATTTTATGACATTTGAGACATCTTAGGATATGCCCTACAGCTGCTGCTCCAGAAAAACATGATCTTCCATAGAACCCTGTAACATTTTCAAAGCCTGTGAAAATGTCTTGGATACCATGAGGAGTCTCAGTTTGCAAAGGACACTTTAGGTGGGTGGCTGATTTCAAGGTCTTAGTTAAAAAAGTCAAGAAAGTTAAGAGAAATCAGTTTTCTCAAAACTAGATGTATTTGGCCAGTTACATTTCTTTACAGGCTCAAATGATCATACTAAGAGACCTTCTTTAACTATAATCAGATCCTAAGTACTTAAATCAAATTTGGAGAACTACAGGAGACACTTAAATGTGGGTGGCTTAGTCTGAGTCCCACTCTAAATGTCAGACACCAAGTTCAGTAAAGTTTTTTATACTTTCTTCCACTAGTCTCAAAAGCAAACTGATATAGTTTAGTCTACTTAAAAATAGTGAAATTTGTTTTGGTACTAGAAGCAATTGCATAGTTCAGTATTAATTGTGATGCCACTTATGACTAAGTATGGAGCTTATGATATGTCCATTATTAAACTGGTTTTAGGAACAGGCTAGGAACAGAATTACTAGAAATGCTGTAGAAGTAGTGGTATTGTAGCTGTGACCATCTTATAACATAACAGGACAAGGTTTTCTAGGCAGAGGTAACATCTTTCTTTAGACCTAAATATCTTTCAGGGTCAGAAAAATAGAAGCTCTAGGGAGATTTGTTTTTATGTGTTTCTAGATGAAAAGCATTGTGACAATATTGTGCAGGATGGTGTGGCTTAGGTTTTTATTGTTTGCTTTGTCTTTTTAACAAAGTTGTGACTAGACAGCTACTTGTGGTGCCTCAGAGGGCCATTTTTTCAAGATTTGTGTCATAAATCTAGAGATCTCGGTGTCTAAGAAAGAGGGTTTTATCATCAAACTGTGTTTTTCTAAATCACTTGAGGTAATTTAATGCATATTTTAAGAACCAAGTTTCTACTTAGGCTTCACTGAAAGCATGTAAATACTGTTTTGGAAATTGCTTTTAGCTCATTATACATTTCAATGCAAATTTGCAAGAGAGAGGGTTTTGTTTTTCTTAATTAGGTTTATAGAACTTCAGTCTGCTTTAAACCTATCCTAAAATAAATGACATATCACCCTTGTGTTTTAAACCAGTGTTTCAGTTCACTGTATAAATGCTGTATTCAGATGAACTTCCCACAGGAATTATTCCCTAAGAAGGAGTAGCTCCCAGAGATGAAGAAATGGAAAAGCTGAGCTAGAGAAGTTTAAGTGCATTCCTATTTATAAGTGCTATTTACATTATTATGAAGTCAGCTTGTGCACAGTTTGTACAGTGTGATCCACTATGGTCTGATAAACTGCAGGCAGGTTCTGACCTGAGGTCTATATCCCCAGAGCCTTACCCTTTCTCTGCAGCGTGGCTAAAGAAGCTTCAGCCTTCTTCATCCCCAAACTCAGCACTTAGAGCAGCAGATTTTCACTTCCTTTTTGTCCTCTCTTTAGACAAAACTACTCTTATCCTTACCTACAGCTGTCTGCACAGCAGCTAAATGAGTTGGCAGTTACTGTTGAGTCCCAGCATTTTCACTCCCCCATAGCAGCAGACTGCCTTCCTCTTCTTCCTTTCTTGCTACCATCTTGCTTATTAATCTTTATATTATTCTCTTGTATCAAGAGTAACACTTTACTTCCTGCCCTTAAGTGCAAGCAAGGCCAGACAACCACTTCAGTCAAATATGCCTGGCTCTACCAAGGGAAGCCAAGTTTCTGTGATGTGGAAGATGGGGAGGAATGAAACCGGGGATAGGATGGGTAACAGCCAGGTAGGAGTGACAGCAGCAATCTACTGCTGTCAAGAATCACTACTTCCCAGCAGAAGCTATCATCTCTCACTCTCACACTATTTTGTAGGCCAAATCAACCAGCAGAATGCGATCTGAATTGCACTTGTTTTCAGTATTACTTGCCTGAGAGAGCAGTAGGAGTTTCTTGTCCTCATTCCCTGTCTTGATTAATATCCAAAGAAAGCAGATCTGCATAGACAGAGACGGCAGTGTGTGGATTGAGTGATAACCACTCCCAACATCATGATAAGATACTTCAGAAGTGATATCTGGGCATTACACGAGGCTGACAAGAGCACTGGAACCAACTGGTGCTTTGTAGAGAAGTGGTCAGTTAGTGAATACCTTAGGGAAAGAAGGAAATACATTATTTTAATATATTTTTTCCTTAAGAAAGCGTTCTCTGTTAGCAGAGATCCCAGGTGCTCTTGTCACACAGATGGATGTCAAGTCTCGGGGTACCAAAGAATGGGACACATTCACAGAAGGAGTGCATTGTTCTCTTAGTCCTGCATTCTCCCTAGTCCCCATCAAAGTAATTCTGACTGCACAGCTATTTATGTTTTGCTGACTTTATTTACTGATTTGAAATATTAAGGTGATGGCTAATGTCTGTGGCAGAACTGGTAGAGAGATGTGTGTGTCCTGACTCTCAACCGAAGCTGCCACAATCTCTTCCTTCTTTTAAGTGTTGAAGTGATCTGGGACTATTTGCTCTAATGTACACTGTCCAGTTGACACCATGAATTATCGTTATCCATAGAAGTAAGAGACTGCTATTGATCAAACACAGCTTTTGTGCCTTAAGTAGTAAAATCTGATTTATCAACTTTGCCTTGACAATATATTACTTAAAATCCCTTGAAGGTTTGGCATTTAATATCCTTTAAATAAAAGAGCATTTAACCTGAAAAAGATGCATTGAACCATGAATCTACGAAAGAACCCAATCTGGAAATTGCAAGATATGGGTTTGCTGCCCAATTTCCTACCAATTCCTGGAGAAATCAGTCCTAAATGAACCACACACATAAAAATTTCTGCCTTGTTTTTTCTGTTTGAGAAAACAGGCACATAGGAGCTCACTGGACATGCTAAAGAACTGATTATCTTCTCATCCATATTACTTTTTTGAAGGATTGATTTTGGGGCAACCCAGCTTCTGGATGAAAAGTCATGGAAATGTTTTCTCCCTTCAGTGCTGTGTGCACTCAACTTTCTATTCCTCCCGTTATTCCATCCGTTCTGTAACACCAGGCAGAAAAGACTCTCCCTAGAATGTTTGATTCAATTCATGAGTGTCCATGCCAAGATTGTACAGGATTTTGTGAAAACATTTATTGTAGTGTCTTGTCTGAGGCTACTGTATCTTTGATGTCTTTCAAAGTATCAGAAACATTGATCTGGGAGCAGAGTGATTCCAAATTCACAGTAGCCTAAATACTTATTTTATTCTCTCTGCTAGTTATTTCATCAGATTTATGCCCCAAACCAGAAGTCTACCTACATTTGCAGAAAAAAGACCCTCACTTTGAGATGGTGAAAAGGTGAATTCCACCCTAATCTGAGTTTCGTATGCTTGTGTATTTCACGGTTCTTAAAATACCTCTGTTTCTGTTTTGGTTGTGTAGATCTTTCTTTTTAATGTAAGCTTGAATCAACTGAAATAAACTGCAAAGCAGAGCAATTAATTTAATTGATATCCTTTCCCCAAGTAATAATGAAATAATTTGTGATTTGCTTAGCACTTTAGGCAAGGAGTTAATTTCTTTGTCTCTGCAACTGTGCCCAAACATAACAGCAGTTACCCCCAAAGGGCAGCAACTGTCTTTATTGCAGTCATTATATCCACCCTGTGTCTTTTAGAGAGTGCAAGTGTAGCTGAACATTCCTGGCATGTAATATGCAGTTTTTCTACTGCAGCCAGCTATCCTATCAGGAGTACTGCAGAAGATATTTGTAGCTGAGAAGGATGTTTATTTTTTAATAAGAGAAATATGGGTGTTCCTCCCACAGTCTTCACTTCTGGATGTGTAACTAGATTTCTCTGAGCTGAAGTGCCCCCAGTAAGTGTGTGGGAAACATCTCCAAGCCTGAGTGCATGGAAAACATCAGTTGTCTTGAGCTCACTATCTGGGACCCACACACTTTCTAATTCAACCTGTACCCTCAGCCCTTGCCTGAGACATGTTGCACATACCATTGTGCCTGGTCCTTGACTTGCTAACTGGATCAACTTCAGACCTGACTCATTACTTTGAGTTTGTCTGATGCTCAGTGGGCTCCCCCAGGCCTGCTCAGCTACTGCAAGACTGTGGCCTCTAAACAAGGATGCATGTGTGCTGGGCACCCTCAGCTCCTGGCCCATCTTCCTCTTAGAGCAGCCCTATTCTCGTGGCTCCTGACACCTGAACATGAGGGTAAGTTTACCTTGACAAGACCTATTAAATGACTGTATTCTTCGGTTACAGACCACGTAGCTGCCCAGAGTAAGATAAATCTTTTTGATTCAGTATCTGAATGATTCTATCTTGAACATGCTTCACTAGCCTGACTGTGGCAGACATTTATTTTGTTCAACCCCTTTCATTTAGTAAAAAAAATAAAAATCAAACATATAAACAACAACAAAATCTTTCATGTTATATGAATCAAAGCAATGTATTATTATTAGATATGCATTACTCAGATTCATAATGACTAAAGCACAAGTAGAAAAAAAGTTTATTTAATGAGGGAATGTAAGCAGGCAGACCTCTTAAGTGCCACAAACATCAACAGCCTTAAATTGCCAGACTGAAGGAAAAACCTGTTTGATGGATGATTCCGGCTAACAATTTATTCTTCCAGAATTTTGACAGCCCTAGCAAAGCATGGTTCCATAGGAGACAGATTATCTGTAAAACATACACAATGCAAGCCACGTAACTTCCACTAATGGAAACTAAGCAAAGCAATTGTTCAGGATATTGAGTCCAGGTGTACCTTACTAGAAGAGCTAGAGAGAGTATTTATAATGAGAAAAAGTGAAAATCATCTGAACTATTCTGTTCTGGAAGGGGAAATGGAATACGAGGGTGACCTATGAAGCCATGAATAGGTTGGGATGGCTGCATGGGGAGTGCTGAGTCTGTTTCTCCATAGCTCATCAAATGGGGACATCCATTGAAATGACAAGGTAGCAGACTTATAAAATACATTAGATCCAAAATGGTGAGGTGCCACTTTTAAGCTTTGCAGACTTGCTTGGTGGGTTTCATGGAGGCAAGACCTCGCTACATTTGCAATACTTAAATTATTTTTTCTTAAGTTTGTGATGTTGTTTACTCCAGAGACAAATATTAGGTTAGGGAATCCTTAACTAGGGAACCCTTAACAAGGGAACCCTTTCATCTGTTCTGCAAAAGACAGAGAATAAGACAAAATTAAATATGGTAGATATAGGAAAGGAGACAAGGGAATCCTTAAGTAATTATTGCATCAGAATCAGGTAATTAACAGACATAAAAATAACAAATGAAGACCTAGATATTTGAATATTCAGTCACAGAGAGATTTAAATATTCATCAAAGGCCATGAAGAATATCTTCTGGATTGCCAGGTGTATCAAATCCTATTTTGCTACTTTAAATACAAGTTCAACCCATCTCCAGATTGTGCCCCACTGTTATTCTCTACTACCATTCAAGAAGCAGGAGACTTCAAATTATAGACAGAGGAAATCTAAATTTACAAAGCTTATTTATATTCTTCTTACAGTAAACAGCAGGCCCATGAAAATCATTGTCAAAAATAGAAGGGTTCGAACAAGGACTGGATGTTCATGTAGATAATAAGAATTAAATTATGTGAGATGGCTGTAAGCCAACCATTGGCAGAAAATGTGAACAGGGATCATTTTCCTCATGGGCTTTCTTTTATTTCTATTTGAAACACCTAAAACATGTTACTGGCTAAGAAAAAATATTCACCTGGCCCAGTATGACAATTCCTAAGTTCATAGCAGTCATAAAGCTAACACTTTATGAGAGTTTTATTGACCCAATGTGTGACTTGTTTTTCAAGGCCTTCCCTTGCTTTCATTGTCCCTAACAATGTAGCTTTTTTTATAAAAGCCAAGTGAAAGATGAGAAATTCACACATCTGATGTGTTCTTCACACTCTCTCAACTTGAGAGCTTCGTCTTTTCTGAAGAATGTCAGTATGAGCATTTTTAGGTGGAAGCTTGCAATGCATGTTCTGATTTCAATCACTCAGGAGAGGGTACAAAAACTACACATATCTGGAGACAAACATGACTATAATTAATGGAAGGAAAACATGATATTTAAACCTAGATCTCTTTTCCTCATACATTCTCTCTTTTATTTCAGCTCCAAAACATTACTCTTTTCCTTTTCTTCCTTTATTTCTCTCAGAATAATATAGATTTATATCCATTTTGAGTGTTTAATCATAATTCTCAGATTTTTTTTACCCGTGTAATTTTTGTAAACTTTCTTAAATGACAGTAACAGTGATCAACCATGCATTCAGCACACAGAACTCAGGGCCATAACACAACTCCTTCCACTCTGTCTTTTCCATTCACTTCTCCTTTTAGAGCCAATTTCTAAGAACTGAATTTATGTTAGTCATCTGTTTGACCAATCTGGTTTGACCTCCTTTCATGAGGTTAAATTTGTTCTGCAGGGAATCATTAATTGTGCATTGAACATGTACAGAGCTTTCTTGCTTCCTTAAACCTTTATTCCTTATTGGATATAATTAAATTCCTTGAAAACTGGCAAACTCAAAGAGAATTTGAAATAGTTCAAAACACACAAGTCTTCTGTGTTTTTACAGATACAAAGCACGCTCTGGTGCTTTGCTCAGATAGGAGAAGGAAAGAAAGGTCTGCAGTTCACACAGAGACAACAGATAAAATAAGCAAGAAACAAGAACAAAGTCTGAGAGGTTGGCATCTATTTTTTTTTTAAAAATCAGCAAAAGGTTTTGAATTCTGGAAATGTTTAGACTATATCATGTGTACATCAGAACAGCACAGGCTGAACTCAAATTCTGATGTACCATTGGGTCTCAGCAGAGAGATGAACGTGTATTTCTGTTCTGTGATAAATAGATTGGGAGTCAACATAAGGTGATGTCAGTATGAACTTAAAAGTCAGACTGAGGGCAGAGACTGCCATCTATTATAAACCAGCATTGTTTCATAGACAGTAGATTCGTGAGAAAGGTAGTTGCTAAAAATTATTAATTAATAACTGCTGAGCTGTATCCATTTCTGATGCAGATGCTGTTTCATGGACCGAAAAAGAAAATTCAGAGGGAAGTATTATATATCTTCTTTGACGTGCTACATCTGCCCAGCCCTTATAATGACAAAGACTCATCCAAATTTAAAGATTGATTTTTAGGGAAATGTAAATAAGCAGTAAAGGTCTTTTCCCCTAGCTTTCTAATCTCAATGATTTATTGCTAAAACCTCTTTCCTTTTGCAGAGGGCTCTAATTGTTTTCTTTCTAATACAGACTTGGAAAGATATCTTTAAAAGCACCTTAAAACTTTCAAGAAAATTCCTCTTCTCTTTCAAATAACAAAATAGAAATCACAAACTACAGCACATAAAGAAAAGAGAGCAAATAAATATAAAAATTGGTGTTACACAACACAAGTAATGATTTCCTGGAGATGGGAAAGTATCTTTTGTTTTGCAGCCACAATTTTAGTTATCTTCTGACAGTCAGTCATCAGTCTGAAGGCTCTGCATGAAGGGTGCAGTTTGTATGACTGCTTGTGCTTGTCTTGATGAAAGCTGACATGTCACAGCTAAACCTGTGCACATGCATGCTGGCATGTGCTTTTGGTATTGATCGCTGGATAACAGGAAACCACATCATGGTCCCAAGAGGAGAAAGTAAATACATGAATCATATTTAAGAACTGCATGAAATTCTAGGCTTTTCTTAGCTGGTAGAAACTCTGCTTTGCTCTACAGTAGGTTTGCAGTCACAGACCTCATTTGGTTCATAGTAGCACAGGCAGAATCTGTGTAATGCAAAATAGTGCTGCTGAACATTTTCTGGTTTTGTTTTTTTTTATATGTCATTGTGCTGGGCATGCATCTGCAGCAATAACATTTTTCCTTACCACTGTCTTTTCTTGTCTATAGAATGTTTTTTATCAGTTGTGATAATTTTGTTACCAAGGGCTACTTCTGTTCATATTTCTATATCCAACTCTGTTCTAACTGCCTGTAATGTTATTCACTTTATTTCTTTGTCCTGATAGAGAAAAAAATTGATCTTATAAATAATCCAAGCTGTTCCTAAGGACTCAAATAATTATACTGTTGTGTCCGTGGACAACAAGCCCATTTAACAAACACATGGGATATGAATGTTAACAATTGAACAGTGAGCTTTAGGAAGCATAGTGCAAATGATATTGAAGAGCACATTTTAGGAAGAATTTTTTTAAATTACAAATTTCATTTAAAAAACCCTTGGGCCTTTTTTTGTGTTTATGATTATTAGGTTTTATATTAACCCATAAATTATTGAAAAAAATATATTTCCTTAAACTCTAGGTCCCAAGGACCAGAGGGAAAGGTTGGAGCAAGGATGTACTCTCAGTGAAAGAGAATAAGAACAAGGAGGACTTAGATAAACTGAATGTGCATAAGTCCATGGTCCCTGACAAGATGCACCCACAACTATTGAGGGAGTTGGATGATGTCATTGGAAAACCACTCTTAAAAATTTTTGATCAATCATGGCAGATGGGAGAAGTCCCCAAAGACTGAAAAAAGTAAATGTCACTCCTGTCTTCAAGAAGAAAATTACAGACCAGTCAGCCTCACCTTGATCCCTGGGAAGGTGATGGAGCAGCTAATCCTGGAAACCATTTCCAGGCACAGTAAAGATGAGAAAATCACCAGTAGTCAACATGACTTCACCAAGTGGAATTCATCTTGACCAACTTGATAACTTCAATGATGAAGTGACTGGCCTGGTAGATGAGGGAAGAGTAGTGAATATTGTCTACCTGGACTTCAGTAAGGCCTTTGACAATGTGTTTCATAAGATCCTCATAGAGAAGCTTTTAGTGTCTGGGCTGGATGAGCAGACAGTGAGGTGGATTGAAAACTGGCTGAATGCCCACACCCAGCGGGTGGTGATCAGAGACACAGTCTAGTTGAAGGCCAGGGATCAATATTAGGTTCAGACCTGTTTAACATCTGGATGATGGGGCAGAGTGTACCCTAAACAAATTTGCTGATGACACCAGGAGTGATTGATAAGCCAGAGAGTCACACCGCCATCCAGAGGGACCTCAACAGACTCAAGAAATGGACCCACAAGAACCTCATATGGTTCAACAAGGGGAAGTTCAAAGTCCTGCACTTGAGGAGGAGCTATCCCAGTCACCAGTGCACGATGGGGGCCAGCTGGAAAGCAGCTTGGCAGAAGAAGACCTGGGGGTCCTGGTGGACACCAGGTTGAACATGAACCAGAAATGTGCCCATGCTGCAAAGAAGGTAAATGATATCTTGGGCTACATTAGACAAAATATTGCCGGGAGGTCAAAGAAGGTGATCCTTGTCCTGTCCTCAACACTAGTGAAGCCATGCCTGGAGTACTGTGTCCAGTTTTGGTCTCCTGAGCACAAATGAGACATGGACATACTGGAAAGAGTTCAATGACAGACCATGAAGCTGATTAAGGGAGTAGAGCATCTCACATATGAGGAAAGGCTGAGAGAGCTGAGACTGTTTAGCCTGGAGAAGAGAAGGCTTGGGGGGATATCATCAATATATATAAGTACCTGGAGGGAGGGTGCAAAGGAGATGGAGCCAGGCTCTTTTTGGTGATGCCCAGTGACAGGACCACTCATTGTGAGGGTGATCAAACACAGGAACAACTTGCCTATAGAGGTTGTGGAGTTTCCATCCTTAGATATATTCAAAAATTTTCTGGACGTGGTCCTGGGCAACAGGCTCTAGGTGACCCTGCTTGACCAGTGGGTTGGACCAAATGACCTCAAGAGATCCCTTCCAATCTAAGCCATCCATGACTGTCACTTGAATCATTGTCAATACTGGCCTAAAGTAAGTAAATTTATTTCCTTTCTGGTGGCTCTGAATAATCATTTTTTCATTGTCTGCTTAAAGCAAAGTTAATTGCTAAGTTAAGTGCTAATTGCCAAGTTAAGTGCTAAGCCACTCTCCATCATCTTTGGTAAGTCGTGGGCAACAGGAGAGGTGCCTAAGGACTGGAGGAAAGCAAATGTCACTCCAGTCTACAAGAAGGGCAAGAAGGAGGACCCGGGTAACTATAGACCGGTCAGCCTCACTTCCATCCCTGGAAAGGTGATGGAACAACTTGTTCTTGGCACTATCTCTAGGCATATCAAGGATGAGGGGGTCATTAAGAGTAGTCAACATGGCTTTACCAAGGGTAAGTCATGTTTGACCAACCTTATAGCCTTCTATGAGGAAATAACTAGGTGGATAGATGATGGTAGAGCGGTAGATGTGGTTTACCTCGATTTCAGTAAGGCATTTGACACTGTCTCCCACAGCATCCTCGTGGATAAACTGATAAAGTATGGGTTTGGTGATCAGGTAGTGGGGTGGATCAAGAACTGGTTGAAGGGAAGAAGTCAGAGAGTTGTGGTCAATGGGGCAGAGTCTGGTTGGAGGACTGTGACTAGTGGAGTGCCTCAGGGGTCGGTACTGGGACCGGTGTTGTTCAATATCTTCATCAACGACCTGGATGAGGGTACAGAATGTATCCTCAGCAAGTTTGCTGATGACACTAAACTGGGAGGAGTGGCTGACACACCAGAAGGTTGTGCTGCCATTCAAAGAGACCTTGATAGGCTGGAGAGTTGGGCGGGGAGAAACTTAATGAAATTCAACAAGGGCAAGTGCAGAGTTTTGCATCTGGGGAAGAACAACACCATGCACCAGTACAGGCTGGGGGCTGACCTGCTGGAGAGCAGTGTAGGAGAAAGGGACCTGGGAGTCCTGGTGGACAGGAAAATGACCATGAGCCAGCAATGTGCCCTTGTGGCCAAGAAGGCAAATGGCATCCTGGGGTGCATTAGAAGGGGGGTGGTTAGTAGGTCAAGAGAGGTTCTCCTCCCCCTCTATTCTGCCTTGGTGAGGCCACATCTGGAGTATTGTGTCCAGTTCTGGGCCCCACAGTTCAAAAAGGACATGGAACTGCTTGAGAGAGTCCAGCGCAGAGCCACAAAGATGATTAAGGGAATGGAACATCTCCCTTATGAGGAGAGGCTGAGGGAGCTGGGTCTCTTTAGCTTGGAGAAAAGGAGGCTGAGGGGTGACCTCATTAATGTTCATAAATATGTAAAGGGTGAGTGTCAGGATGATGGAGCCAAGCTTTTGTCAGTAATAACTAATGATAGGACAAGGGGCAATGGTTTTAAACTGGAGCATAGGAGGTTCCATGTAAATATCAGGAAAAACTTTTTCACTGTGAGAGTGCCAGAGCACTGGAACAGGCTGCCCAGGGAGGTTGTGGAGTCTCCTTCACTGGAGACATTCAAAACCCACCTGGATGCGTTCCTGTGTGATGTACTCTAGGTGACCCTGCTCTGGCAGGGGGTGTGGACTAGATGATCTTTCGAGGTCCCTTCCAACCCCTTAGATTCTGTGATTCTGTAATTGCCTGAATCTCAGCTTGGGTTGACAGCAGGCATGAGGAGCTGAAGTGATGCCCTTTGTACTCATCTGGTCTAACAATGCCTGTGCTGCAGCCCCAGCTCTGAGGATCAGACAGATCCTGGTGAGGCTTAAGGAGCTCTTGCGTGCACTGAGGACAGGGTAGAAGTGGTGTGCCAGGTTAACTGTGGCATAAATCAGCCCTTTGCCTTTCCTTTGTAATTTTTTTTTTAAAAGTCTATTCACGATTGTCTAAGCAAGAACCCCATATTTTCACTCTCCTATCATTTGGTAAAATTCAAAATTGTCTTTTGTGAGACTAGGGGTGAAATTACACACCTGGATTTCACCTTATGACATCCTTGTTGTGGATAAGACTCTCTCACAGCCTCCCTCAGTCAGGGCTAAGAGTAGCCAGATCAGATTAGGTGCAATCAAAATCAAATTCTGACATGAAGGGGAGGCAGTGCTCACACACAGGGGGAACAGGTGTTCAGGGGGAATAGAAAGGGAAAGGGAGGGGTGCCACTGATGGTGGAGATGCATTTAAAGATGTTCAGGTTCCTTCTCTGAAATGCTATTTGGAGATGCCTGTAGGAAAATTGGCCAGAGTTTTCCCAGACTGGTGTGCTTATCTTGTGTCAGCTTTGGCATAGGGAAGCAGGCTAACTTTGTGCACTTGTCTCTTCCTGGAAATGAGCAGGAGCAAAGGATATACCAGTCACTTATCGAAGTCAAGACCCAGTCCAGATGTTGGAAGTTTCTTGCAACATGGCAGTTTGAAACTATTTAAAACCCCAGTAATTCAGGTGACTGCTGAGATAGGACAATGGTCCTGTAGCCAGATGGTTGTGCCAACAATAGCCGGAGGCAAAGATTGACAGCCAGAGTTGTGACAATGCGACTGAGAAGGAGTCCATGTCTGCAGCAAGTGTTGATTCTACTTTCTTCACCCCCCAATTAATAACACCATTAGCCTGCTAGGAACCATTCAGCACACAAGATACGACCTAGTCCCACCTTGTCAAGAAGTATATAGCCTTTAGAATCCTCTGTTTTTGAGGAAGAGAATCCCAACTATTTGCAGATGGTTCAATGGGCCTGGACCTCTCTCCTCTCCAGGCAGGGACACCTCCTTGTTAAGAAGTTTCATCTCTGCTACTTTGTAGATGATACCCAGGTGAATTGTTACTATAGTTTAATTATTTAGCTAGCTTTGAGGCATTTAGCACTAACACAATAAGTACATTTATCAATGGCAATTCCCAACTTGCTATAAATTCTTTTCAACTTTGCACAACTACATAGGTGCAAATTCTTGGCTGGACTCTGAAACAGGCAAACGTTGACTCTAACAGGTGGCTGCCCACACACATAATCCTTTAGACATAAACTGTTGACCAAGTCTGAGACCTGGATTGGATCCAGCCACACCTAGACTTCTCTCTGAGAAGGAGTTTAGAAAGCAAGGGGGTCCAGTCTGAACCTCGTGACTCAACAGGAGGGCTTTCCTCAGCCACCTTGCAGACTCATACCCTTTTATGTGACAATGCTGTATTGCTTCTGTCTGGGGATCCCTGGGAGACCAGAGCTAAAGAGAGTAAACCCTAGTGATTCAGTCTTCAAAGTTAGCTGCCTACAGATGGCTGGTGTAAATATTTCCTTGTCTCAACCCCATGCCATTCTTAGAATCATGTTTTTGAGCAACTGTAAAATTGTGATAATTGGTACATACAACATAAAATTGATGATACCTTGTCTTTTTGATGATGAACACAAAATTTTGTTGAATTTTGTCATAGTGCCATTTTCACTAAACTGCAAGTGGATGTAGCCTCCTCATATATGCACTCAATTTCTATGTACTCAATAGTTCTCCAAAGTTAGTTTCATTGAGTGATGTTTCTTGTACATAAACAAGAAAAAAACCCAATGATTTGTTTCTCCTATTGAATTTAAACCTCTGTGTCAATGACTGAACCTTTCATCTTCTTGTTGTACATCTGAGACAGAATTCTGACCTCCCTGAAATCAGCAGATCTTTGGCATATGTTTAGTGAGATTAAGATTTGGTCCCTAAATTTCCAATTTAAAGCCTATTTAAGTCAATGGACAGATTCCTGTTGGCTCCTGTAGACCTATAACAAATCTGTGGACAAGCAGCTATGCTTAAATGGCAAATAATTTAATCAGAGAAAAATGGGAGCTTCACTAGATGACCTAAAAGAAAAAAATCTCCCTCAAGAAAATTTTCATCATCTCTTCAGCTCCTTGTGCTTGAGAATTTTATGGGGGGGAAAAAATATATCTCTGACATACTACAGGTGGGTATAGACATATGGATTAGAATAAAGTTTTATTTATGAGTTAAATTTCTGGAGCTCTATAAAGCAGAGTCTGCATGAGAAATGGTTACAGCATTAGGTGCAATTCCTTTTTAATTGTATAGCCTTTAATTACATCTGCCCCACACTTTGAGGAAATGCACTGAGGACTGATAAGGAATCTTGTTTCTGAAGAAGAGTAAGAGGAGGATGGGCAAACAATAATGTGGTTGGTATCAAGTGAAGAGCTCTGCAGAAGAAAATTAATTGGTAGATAAGAAACCTGTGGCTGCTTCCTTCTTAAGCTAAGTAGTATCAGGTTTTTTAAGGGTTTCTTTTTTTCTGTGTAAAGAATAAGTTCCAGAGTGTTGCTAGCTAACTGTATCCTTTACAAATCCCATGACCCCCTCAATACACACAAATATTTCTCCTCTTCTTGTCTTTGATTATTTCTGCTTGATGTCAGTGATATTGAAATATTTTTCTCATTATTTCATCAATATAATTTTTCAAAGATACTGATGAAGGCTTTTCATTTTTCTTTAGAGGGCTGTATTTCTGTTTCCAGGTGCATATTTAGCAGAATCTATTGTTACTTCCCCCCTTTCAAGTTACTTCGGTTTGTAACTAATGAATCTTACAAATTGTATGGAGCTCCTAGGTGGAGCTGTTCTCCTCTCTCAAATATGTTTTGATCTGTTTCTGCTGTGTTTTTGTTGTTGTTGTCGTGGTGGTGGTGGTTTTGTTGTGTTGTTTTTTTTTCCTCGGGGTTTAGTGTAGCTTAACTTCAAACTGTCCTTTCAGACTGATGCATAGTTTCATCTATATTCTCTTTCATTTCAAGAGATAAATGGAGGCCTCTGTTCCTGTTCAGTTGCCTCTGATCCACCTCTTCTGTGCCTGGTATGGATGCACGTAGTGTTAGCTTTTATCTTTCAGTCAGTTCCTGCTTCTTGTGGACACCTGCCAGAATCTATTCCTTTAAAAATGTAATGCTGTGGGGAAAATGCTTTATTCTTTCTTCATGTTTGCTTTTACCCCGTGTCAGTGTTTGGGAATGGAGAGTGTTATATCAAGTCACAAGCAAAGGGCTGGACTCCCTAATGTAGGACAAATTTAACTGAAAACAGGTGTTTCTCTGAAATATATCTGTATTTAATGTTAGATGTGGGAAGAGGGCTGTTATACACCTGAAAAAAAACAGGAAAGACTGTGGAGGTAAACTAGCTGAGGAACGTTCTGCAATTTTGCCTATTTCCTTCAGTAAATCTCACAAACTAGAGTAGTTTCTTCTACTTTTAAAAGACTGTGGAAATAAGAAAGGACCGCAAGAGCCATGAGTAACATTTACAAAACATTTACAAAGTCTCCCCAGTGTTTTCTTGTATTTCTTCCCTTTCAGAGGCCTTACTTTCTGATGCTGTCTTTCAAAGTAGGCTGGAAACCTGAGGTCAGCCAGGAATCATAAAGCTATTTTCAGTAGACCACACCGTGATGTCCCAAGAGCAACACAAAATAATCCTCTGGTCCTGTCAGTGCCTCAGTAGCTATTACAATGGTTGGAAAAGTCAAGTGGCCTTAATTTGTCTCACGAGATTTCTGATTTAAACATTTTGTCACATTCCATTAGCATTTCACCAATGACATTTCCCTGGAATAGAGGAATGAAAGATCATGCGAATGTTTCAGCTTAATATTTACGTACATTCTCAGTGTGCATCAAATGACATTTCAGGGACTGTTATTATGCTGTCAGGAACTATAGTTCAGCTCTGGATTTCACTCCCAAGGGTCTGTGCTTTTGTACTCAGATCAACAAAAGGAAAACATCTTTGAAAAGTTGACCTTGTGTATTGGTGCCTGAACACACCAAAAGAAAGAGCCCAGGTTTGAAGGAGACTAGCAGTAGTTCCTCATATGTGAGTATTTTGTCTTGCTAGCACCATTTGAGCTGCCTTCAGCATCCTTCTGGCCTTCAGCAATGCTTGAGGTGCGCTGGAGCCTTGTATTAAGAAACTGTGAATTGGCCAAGCATGCACATACTAAAAAGTATCCCAAAGTCATTCACAGTGGCTAATGGATAATCCTTTACCCTTGCTTATTTTTCTATTTATTTATCTATCACATTTATTTCTGGAACATATGATGACAAAGTGTTTCTTTCTTGGGGAATGAAAATTCCTCTCTTAAATGTGAGTTTTAATTTAAAAAACCATTCAAGTAGAGTATTACAATGGTAGTGACTTTTGGTTTTGTTTTTAATGATTTTATTTATTTAAACAAAATTCCCTTAGAGGTTTTCCAGAGAAATTTTCAACAACTTGGCCCGGTCTGAAGGAAGAAACAGACAACAGAACCGATCCAGCTAGCAGCAAGCTTTCCCTAGCAAGGCTGGCAGAGGAAGGGTTGTTGCGGTGTGCCATGGCAGAGGACCTGTTCAGCGTGCCACCCGCGCTGCAGAGGTGTCCCGAGAAGCTGCGTGTGCCCGGGTGCTGCGGGGCGGCCCCGGCCCCGGAGAGCTGCGGCAGCCCCGGGGCGCAGCTCGGGCTCCGGGATAGCAAGAGGCAACAGTACCACCTGGTGGCTGCAGGCACCTGGCTGCTCTGAAGAAACACTGCCGCTCACACACTCGGATTTGGGATTATTCATGGGGGAAATGGTGTTCCACGCAAGTGCTGCCTATCCTGCCCTTCCGAGCGACTTTCATCCTTTAGCAGTGCTCGTTGCTCTGTGTGCAGGTAGATGATCTGAAGCTCTCAGCTGTATTTCTTTTTATCCAGGATTCAAACAGTTCCTGTTTGTGTTATTATGGTACCTAGAGGATCAACTGAGAAGTATCCCACTTCTGGATGCTGTATATAAGGGCACAAAGACAGTCAGCCCATGTCTCTCAGAGTCTGAAATCTCCACCAGCAAGCTAGGCTGAAAAAGGCAACACAAACACAGATGGTGACTTAGCTTTAGGCAAACCAGTTTTAGGATCTTAAGTGGTGCAATATAGCAGTGTGGAACTCAGTGTGGGATGTCCATTCTGCATTTACTCAGCACTTTTAAAGAGTGGTAGCCTGCTTTCTGCTCTATGATTTACAAAAAAAAACCCAAATCAAACCAAAACAACACAACCAAAAAGCAAAGAACAAAAACGAGTGAAGAAGCATCATTATTGTGTAGAGGGGGAGGGGTTGTAGCAAAGACAAATTAAAGAATTTGCCCAAAATCACAAGAGAGATCTGTTCTAACAACAGGAATTGAACAACTGTGTATTAGTTTAATTTTGTGCTGTAAACACAGAAGTGTTTGTCCTTTACCAATGTAAATCCTCTGAACTTGAATCTTCTCTGGACTTAGAAAAGTGGAGGTAAGAACAGAACTTACTTGACAACCACTTATTACAACCATTCTTCACTTCCCTGAGAATTAGCATCAATCAGCTTTTCAGGGATATTCTCGGAGAGGGAACTGAAGAGTACACATATCATCACCTTTGATGTCTACCATAACAAAGGTGAACAAGCGTTTGATCTGCCATCCATGATAAAATATTTCAGGATCACTGACTGATAGCTTTTCTCTGAGAAATGAAGAATGGTAGGAATAAATGTCTCAAGAAATAAATCCTGTTCTTGCTGGATCTGTCTGAAAAGTTGTATGTGATTAACTGTTTCCAAATAATATAATGCATGGATACCCTAAGTTTGCAACAAGACTTGTGTTTGGTTTTGGTATAATCCACTTCTGAGTTCTTACTCTTTGAAATTAAACCTGACCTTAACCCCAAATTCATGTCCAGATGGATACAAGTCTTGATATTGATGAAAATCAGGAGTCAATGAAGAATGTTACTTTTCAATTAATCAAGATTTTTGTACCTAAAAATTTAAATCTGGGATCATGTTTTTAGAAAAACAAAACAAAGGAAAACAAATTGTTGTGTGGATTGCTTTAGTCAAGAGAATGTGGGAAGTAATCTGTTAGTATCAAGACAAAATTAGACAGGATTTTCTAACACTGAGTAAATTGGGATGTATTAGATACTTTGAATAAAGTTAAAATGACAGCAAAAGCCATAATAATTTCACCCTCAGTTAAAGGTGTAATTGCCAGAAAATTGAAAAATGTAGGGAAATTCTCTACAGTGCTTGGAGAATCGATGTTGGCCATATGTAGCAATACAAAGCTGATGTGGAGAAGACAGAACTGACTGATCTTTTCAGCACAGTCTCTGATGTGTGAAAGTCATTCTGAAGTTCAACTGAAATTAGAAGAAGCTAGCTTCTGACAGAAGATATGTGTTTTAACTGTTTTTCAGGAAATTTCAACATGTGAAAGACTCAGGCATTTGTAGATAAAGATGAAGTTATTAAAATTACCATCTTCTTCAGTTGTGGAGAAATCAACTACACAAGGTAATATTTTAAGTTGTTAAAATTATTTCATTGTTATCAGGAAGCAAGCAATCAATTTCCTTATGAATATAGTGGAAGGAGGAAATTCTAATATATCCTCTGTCATCATGCCGATCAAAAAGATGTTAAAATTGACTCACATTTGAGTGCGCTGTGGTTAATGTTCAAATCAGTTATTGTCAGCTCACTGCTGCTTTGCTCTCTGCCTCAGCCTGTGCTCTTAGAGTACAAGATCCACCTAAAATCCCTTTGCAGTGCTACCCGTGTCATTCATTAATCTTGAAGCTTATCCTTGCTCCCACCAAATTTCTATGGAAATGTGCAGTGAGAAGTTGTGCTCACCAGAGACTGAAATCCAGCTGGGATTCGGTGACTGAATTTGATTTGTCTCCCAGAAAGTCATCATCGAGCACCCCAATTTCCTCATCTGTAAGCAGGCACAAAGCTATAGATCTCTGCTGGTATCTGCTCTGAGATCTGCAGTTGGAAAATGTTGAGCATATATCGTCATTATATCATTTCAGAGGAATCAGACCTTAGGAGGACTCAGTTTTCATTCTCTCATTCATGATTCTCATGACACCTATTTTGCACTCCCAGTCTGCACACCGACATAGATTTCTTTTGTTCTGCCCTGTAATTGACATATACTGCTGATTTGAAGGCTAGGATATAAACATAAAGTTAATAATAAGCTTATGAAAGGAGTATCATTCTAGGACTCACAGTTATATAGAGCTCCTTTACATTTTTTTCAGTGGAAGAGTTCAATTTGTCTTATAAAGACATTTCTTGCCTTAGTGAATGTATGTATTATGCTGTGTTATAGAGAGATATTTAGATATTTTAAGCCAAAAACTTCAAGGTAAATAAGTGACTGGTTTACAAGGGTAAGTTACTATTTTATTGTATTAGAAATTAACTTTTCCCTATTATGAAATTTAATTTGATGAATTGTCCTTTTTTGACAACATCTAAAACCATCTAAATTTGAGACTTTTTAAAGGGTATAGGCATTTAAAAAGCATAATGCTATCATGCACAATCTGGGCTTGACTGAAACATGTTTTTCACCAAGAAATACAGCTGTTAGCAAAATGTCACCTTATCTATTCAGTAATTATAGAAATGGAAACATTTTATGAATTAATTTTAAAAGGTTATCTGAGGCTTCAAATGAAATAATCAGTAGCAAAGAAGAGCGACATAACAGTAATCAGAGCCTTATCCTGTTTTGAACTGCTGAGAGACACTGAACAGGCTCTTAATAGCACAGACATGCTTAAAGCTATTCAACCAAGAAGACCAACACAACTTCAGAATAAAGAACACAGACCTGCTAATTTAACTAGATATTAATAGCTAAAGAGATTGTTATTAAAATAAGTGTGTTCATACTTTTGAAGATATAGATGTATATAAATGTGTACACACACAGAGTGTCATCACAATGGTCAAAATATACTTTGTTGCCATAATGACAAATAAAGGGCAAGTAATGATGTTTTCAGTTTTCACGTCTTGGATTTCTCTAAAGAGTTTTGTTATCTACGTTGTACAACTCAGTCTTGTCTACTAGTATTTTACGATCTGGTGGTTCCCTGTGATTTGAGGACTAGATGGGGCAGTTCATCTTGTAATTCTTCCTGCTGTCAATAGTTGCTGTTTCAACTATGACTGCATTTCTGTAGTAACTAAATCCTAACAGCTATGTCATAAGGAACAATTGAATCCATGTTTTGCTGTTATAAACATACTCTGATTTTTGTCTGCAAAGGCTTTCACAAATATAATTCCCTGTCATGGTGCGTTTTCTGTTTCATTAAATCTACCCATGGGCATTATCAACACCTTTGTTTTTAGCGTTGGATCAATACCAACTAACCTGTTTCTAAGCTTCGTATTGAACAACGTTTTAGGAGTATAACAGTTCCAAAGTTAGCAGTTTCAAAGTTGCTACTCTGGTTTTACTAGTCTCATTATGCCTTGATTAGTACACTCCAAGGAGCAAGAGCAGTTTGTGAGCCAACAAGAAAGTGCCTGTTGACATATGAGATACCTGATTTTCTTAGCAGACTGCTACTGATAATCCACAGTGCATAGGTGGCCCTGATGATTCTGTCTTATCTGTCAGAAACATCTGGGAAAACCTAGGCTAATCAGTAGGCAAATAAAGTGAGTGCTTAGGCACAGTTCACACATATTCACCTCTCAGTAGATAACTATGTTGTGATGTCTATGATACAGGCTTTTACCTGGTGCTAGAATGTAGCATAAACTCACATTATGAGAAATAGAATATAGCAAAGATTGTCAACAAAACTCACTGTGTGATTCTAACCTCTGACTGTCACTCCAAAAACCCATGAATGTCCTATGGCTCCTGTGTTATATCTGCCAGCCAGGTAGACATAATAAGGTATTTTAGATATTTCAGGTGATGTTAGATCTCTTTGTCCGAGCAGCTGAATCAAGTTACTTATGTCAGACAGATCTTGCATTTTCTAACACTTGCAAATTTACCTTTTCAAGACATATTGACTTTTACACCTAGCTCTGAGTATTCAGAGACCAAATAGTCTTTCCATGATGCAATCTGAACTTTACCTGTGTTCCATGTGATCAGTTTTCCTTTTCATATACTTAACTGTATCTTCAGCTATCACAGTAACTTATCATATTTTAAATTTGCAATTAAAAAGGTCATCCCTGATGTTTAAAATAATAGTTCGCTCACAGTGTGCAGCTGCACTCAAGAAAATCTCACCAGGAAATAATTCTCTAAAGTAGCAGTTAGTGCTGTAAACTTCTCTGTTTTGAATACAGAGCCTTCTCATTCTATAAAACACATGTATTTTTCTTCTTCCTGAGTAACCTGTCTATCTCTGCAGCCTTTCACAGAATCACAGAATCACAGAATCCTAGGGGTTGGAAGGGACCTCGAAAGATCATCTAGTCCAACCCCCCTGCCAGAGCAGGGTCACCTAGACCCTTTTGGAAAGTCGTTTGCATCTTGCAGGTTTAACAGTCCCATGTGATGTTACAATATTGCTTAATCTGCCAGTTTCCTCTGCATCGTATGTGCTCTTTGCTGTTTCTTGTTTGTTTTCAGCCTCGGAGATTTTACTTTTGTTTTGCCTCTGATGCTATTGTGAATCCATGTTTTGAAAAACTCAGCCAAAACTTTTCTAAATATGTAATCTGGTCTGATTATATTCTGGCATAAATACAATTGTTCATTCAAGTTTGAGTTGAGATGTTCTACCTCAGGTCTTTGAGCCCCTTCATAATGTGTTCTCAAATTAGGGATTTCACAAACCCTTCAGAATTGCATGTCTGATTTAGTAGCCCCAGAGGTAGTATAAGTGCTTGAAAAATTTCTCCCTGTTTTCAATGTCTTATGAAACTGATACAGTTCTTTATTTTCTCTGAAAACACAGTATTATTTCAAATCTCTTTAGAACAGTTAGATAACAGTTCATTCTTCTTTCTGTAAGTGCAGGCTGTTAAGCAAATTCAACACTTCAGACACGGCAGAATGGGAAAAAAAGAAAAATTTTGTGCATGTTAGTTTTCAGTAGCTCTGCATACTTTCTTGAAAAAACAGATTTTCTCTTTGAACCTCTTTGTGTTACGCATTGCATTCCTAGACAGTTTCAGCTGCAAAGGAATAAGACTACAGAGCCACAGAATAGCAAAGGGATGCTGCCCTATTTTATCACCTTTTTCTTCTCTTCAAACAACTGTCTTCATCTCTTACATCAACTTTGAGTACTACTCAACATTCAGAGTTTCAGTGTAGAGTTTACAGGCTTGAATATAATAACAAAGATATAAATGGAAGATTGTATGAAAAGCATGAGAGGGAGATAGAAAGAAAGTTGTGATTATCACAAAACTGACTTTTCAATTTAAAAAATATAAAAAGAGAATGTTCCAGAGTGTTGGATTTCAACTTTAGCAGCAAAAGTCTGAATATTTTTAGGAACAACTACTCAAAAAATTAAACTATATTTGAAGATATACATTAGGCAATTTCCTTAGGGGCAAAACACAAAGGAATAGGAAAAATCTTGGATGTCTTTCTTTCTATGATGCTTTTATTCTCCCTTTTTTTGAATAGCTGTATGTCCTTATTTGTCTGTGTGTGCATGAATGTGGATGACTGAATAAAAAAAGCTTATCCATATATTTGCATAAAAATGCAAATATCCATGTACATATATTTATATATGTATAGATGAAGAAAGTAGAGAATGAATTCTGATTTGTCGCTGTATTTCTTACTGGCTGAAACAAACTTCTTTGAGAAGCCATAATCCAGACACAGATATACAGAGTTAAGTTGTACAACAGCAACACACTCTATTTGAATTGTTGTACAGCAGATAAATGCTTATGTATAAGTTTACTAATGTAGTACATATATGACAAAAAAGCACGAGAAATTAAGAAAAAAAGCAGAAGACATTTACTTGGTCTGAGGTTCTTTATCTGGAACATTTTAGAAAAAGCATTCTTCCACAATCATCTCCTCTACCTCAGTCTTTTCAGCTGCATAAGCAGAGCTGACAGCTATTCATTCCTGAATTCTGCAGAAAATGCATGAATTTTTAAAACAAACTTACACAACTTTCTTTTCTTTACATCTTTCCCACTGTGTCTATTTCTGTTTCAAAATATCACATCTCAGAGTTTCCTGTCTACATAAGCATATAGATATGTGGGACATATATTTTCTTTTAACAGTGGTGTGTCTTATTTTCTTTTTTCAACTAGCAATGATCATCTGCATTCTACATGTGGCGATGCTCACAAGAGGGATGAATATGGGACATTTGCCCTTTTATATTCTCCTTGGGTTCTTTTTCACACAAATGGATTATCCATTAGCCATTTTATTTTCTCATTATAACCTTTGTCATGTCTGTGGACTCCCTGGGCTCTAATGTCTCTTTCTTCATGAATTAAAGGGGGAATTCTCTTCTTCTTTGACCTTTTCAGTATTCTGCATTTCAGTGGGGTGGCATTTCCACTTCTTAAAGATTACAACCTGTGCTGACTAATCAGCCAATCAAATGACAGCTATGAATGTAAAATCAATTACTGTTGCTGTCAAACCCAACCCTAATCCAACATATTTTGGCATCCTCTGCCATCATCCACTCATGGGGTTATAGGGTTAAAGCCCTAACGGCAGGAGTATATATCTAAATGGACCTGATCCTTTGACACATACTAGAGAACCTTCTACTTGGATAACATAAAGAGGAATTAACTTTTGCTTACCTCAGAGCATAGTGCAATAGGTAATTCAGGAGTTAAATTCAGTACTCTCCTTAGTACTGCCATTTGTGTGACTTTCAGCAAGCTTCCTACTCATCAGACAAGAGAATAAAATGATCTTATAGGCTTTATAGATCTCGCCTTTACATATGGTGAACAAGGAGAGAAAGGTGTCTCACCTGAGCAGTCTTTATAGATATCTGCGATCTCTTTGATCAGAAGGAAGTTTAAGTGTGTAAATACTCTTCAAATTGGTCTCCCAGATATTCATCTGTCATACTATGCTTAATAATTTAATGCATCTTTTCTTGCTCTGGTTATTGGACGGTTAGAAGCCTAGTCTATTTTTATAACTTTCCTTCATGGACATTCAGGAAAGAACATATAAGAGGCAGAGTGAACCTCACTTCTAACAGACAGGTTCTGAAGATGGCTCCTATTGCAGGAATCATTGTATTGCATAGAAAACTGATTGGAGTGGAGGAGGTGATTGTGAAGACATTACAGGGAAGGATGAGGGTTTTACTAACAAAATATTCCTGTTGGTTGTTTCAGACTTGTTATTCTGTTGACCTGTAAAAATATTTTTTACATGTTGTCCCTTATGTCTAAAATGGTTCTGCAAAGTCTTTACAGGAAGATGAAGTGTTACTTCATTGTGCTGATTTCTAGATCTTTGTACTATAACCTCAAAAGCATTTAGAAAGCTTTCTTAAAGTCATGGATAACAACAATTTAAATGACAACGGTTGAACTGTTTCCTGAAAATCCTGTTGGAGATTTGCAAGCAGTTGCAACCACAATCCCTGGTTGTCACAGAAGGGAAGCAGATTTTGTGGTCACTAGGGCATTGTTATAATTCCTTATACGTAGTAAATACTCTCTCATGAACTGGATGGCAATTTGAGACGAAAGGTAAGATTCATCTCAACTACCTTGAAATATCTAAAAGTTAGGGAATTACTTTAAGGGTGAAATTCAGATTTTTAAATTTAGATGTCTGAAACCATCACCTGAATCTTGATTTGAACCACATCTTAAATGTGTTGTTTAGACCAGAGGAAACCCACCACGGATGTGTTGTCTAAAACATTTATATAAGCTTCCCATAAATAAATAACTAAAATGAGACATCTAGCTTCTAGGTAAGACACCTCACTTTTACAGATGATATATGTCTCACCTCTAAAGCCAACATAATTTTGAGGATGAAGTTTGTAAATATCATGTATGGCAGTAATCTTGCAAAATTTACACACAATGAAAACACCCTCAGACAGTCCAAGTCTGATCCAAAGTCCTTTATTATCAGTGGGAGAACTGTTGGTCTGTTCTGGAGAGGAAACTGGTTATGAAGAAAATAACCCTTTCTGCCAGAATCCTGCTCTCTAGAAAACAGAGAAGGCTGAAAAGAAAGATCCTGACCCAAGATATTTTTTTTCTGTCTCTGTAATGAAGGAGTGTGTGTCATTCACAGACTGGTATATTTTAACAGCCAGAGCATACATATTAGCTGGTTAAGCAGAACAAACATTGCTGATCTACAGATAACTCTCCCTTGGGCCTATCATGGGCAGTTCATCGATCGATGGAAAAGACATTTTCCCTCCCCAGCATATTTTAGTAACTAAAAGTGAAGTCTGCATTTCACAGGGGATGAGAGCTCGACATCTGCATCATTAAGAGTTATTGAATTTCCAGTGCATCCAAGTCCTTCATAAGATTCCTTGAAACAGGATAAATTTAAACTCCAGCATGCAAGGTTGTTAATCTGTCATTGCCATTGGCCATGTTTTGTTCGTACAATTTGAGGGGCCTGTAATATCATAGCTCTTTGAAGCCTCCTTTTTCTGTTCAAAACAAATGTATTTTATGTATTTGTCTAGTATGAAGTATATAGTCGGGGGCAGCCAAATGTTATAAGAAACAGACTTTAAAATAAAATTAAATATTCAAAATCTGCACAAATAAATCCTACCTCTTTAAGTGTTCAATGAATAACAATATGCCTCTTAAGTCAAGGAAAAGCCTGAATTGGTGATGATCTGAGAAAGCTTTCATTGTTGTATAATAACTGATATGGAGCCACTGTATTTTCTTGGTGTCATTTGCTTCTTTCTATAAAAGTTAGACTATTTAATTTCACAAACATATCACAACAGACAGGAAGAAATCCCAGATAAGACATGCCAACACTTACCTGAAGCAGCAGCTGTCTTAGCCTTTGCTTCTCTCCAACAATTTACAGAGAATGCTCTTACATGGCCACATTATGTGATTAACACGCAGCCTAGCTTCAGCTCCCGAGTTTCATTTTTGGAGCCCAGGAAAGCACACTGGCCTATTCCTCTGAGTGGAAATAATTAAATATTGTTAATATTAATAGGATCTTTTCTTTATAGATAGTTTTTTCTTGGATTAATATCATTCTTGAATGTTTGTCAATGTAAATCATATAACATTGATGTTATTGTTATTAATACTAATAAACTACTAAATACTAATAAATAATATACTAATACTTTCTAATAAAAAGCATTAATAGTATAGTAATTGCAGGCTGGCCTTCTTTCTCATATAGGCCCAATGGCCTTCTCAGTAATAAACTATTAAACTATTTTTTTCCTGAGAACAATTTGAAAGCATTTTGGGAAATATCTTTGTTAACCTTTTTTTTTCCCCTTTATTAAAGGTGGGGTTTTTTTTGTACCAAGTAGGTGCAATAAAAATATGAAATGATAGAAATCACACTTGCAGAACTGCACACTGGGTACATTAAGGAACACTGAGGAGCTAAGCATACAAGCCGCACAGGTGTCATTTATGATTTTGAATGAAACCAGAAAGGAAACAAAGAAATCGGAAAAAAGAGGGAGGGAAGCAACTATTTCCCTTCCCTCATTAGGAAAATTGCTATGGCTACTCATTATCTGCACTTTCAGAGGGAATTCCTGTTAAAAAAGGCATGGAAAAGGTCAGAGAAATAAAACAGTCATAAAATACACACATTTCACTTTACGATATGACAAGTCAGAAAACAAACAATGTATTTTAAATTGTCAACACAGGAGTAATAACAGGATGACAGTAGGAAAAAGCTCAAGCCCTAGGATTCTCACTTTTGGTTGTAAAGAAGATTATAAAGATGGCACACTTAGCAGAGTTGCTCCGTATCTTTTTATAGCACTTTTTTTTCTGTTGTTGTAGGAAAGATAAAGTGGTAGAAACTCCAAAACATATACATTTCACAATGACATGAATTTTTTGTGTGTGTGAAACTTGCTTCTAAGTCTACCTAAATCTAAGTCTTTGAGCCATATGAACAGTGGTGCTAGGTCAGATTAACAACCCATCTTTAATACCCTGTTTCCAGTTGCAACCAGAAGTAGAGAATACAGAAATATGTAAATACAAAGCAAGTATACACTGCTAATTTTCCTGAATACTTATTCAGTTGTTGATTATTTCAGGTATAGGGACTTTTAGTTCTTCACCAACAAGGATTAAAACATAAGCAGAAAGCAGAGTATATCTTCCAGAACAGAGAGATGACAAAGGACAGACTTATGTAATTCAGCCCTCTGGCCACTGCAATTGTGTTTATTTTTTCCAAGTTTTGTAATGTTAGCCAGTCTTGTACTTAGGATGGAAGATATGAGGGTTAAAAATTTATCTATGTCTGGGAATAAGACATTTTGCAATCTAGAATACCTTTCTAGCCAGTGAAATTAAATAGGTAACTCCAGAAGACAAATATCTCGATTTTACTTCAGTAATTTTATGAAGATGGGATTGATCACTGTCAGGGGGTGCCTATTTAACCCCAAAATACACAGACACTGCAAAAAATTAACGCAGCCTAGACTTTGATAAATAGCTGAAAGTGGCTTAGATCCAAAATAAGGATCATGTGAAAGAATGGATTAATTATATATTTATTTTTTTTCTCAAATGGAAACCTTCAGTAGAAAGCTATTGAAGAACACATCTATTTTAAGTTCTATCAGACTAGCTCAATGACTAGAGACAAACATTTCCTCCACTAATATATTTTGATTCATTGTTAGTATGAGCAAAGAGAGAGAGAAGGAACAGAGGAATCAATGATTGGAATAAAGGGTGGCACAGACAAGCTATAGACATAATTTGGATATTTCAGTGTATTTTTTAAACTATTGTCAAGCAACAGACCTCAGTTGTGCTCCTATGTCATCCAGGCAGATGGATTTTAAAGCTGATATAGAACTCCTATGGGATATGGAAACCATGTGAATACAGGAACAAGGAGAACTGGATGAATAGCTTGCTGATAACCAGACATTTGGCTTATATGAATACAGAAGAAATGATGGAGGAGGTGATGAACCTATAAATTCTGACAGAAATTCTGAAAATCTATTAGTGTCACAACTAGACAGGTTGTACTGCAAATGGGTACAAAGAAGAACTTCCTTCACATCATGAGGAAGAAACTGCAGAGCAATTTTCTTAATAATTTATTGGCTGTGCTTAGGTTTGAGGCTCACTACAATAGAGATTATAGCAAAGTAAGATACAGCCATTGTCATTCACATCAGAGGGTTGGTTAAAATGCTTCCAACATGGTGAGTATAAAATATAGAGATAACTTTTGAGGGAATAGCAAATAACAGAGACCTCACATCACAGTTCTTATCATTTTTCTCTAGGAAGAAAGTCAGGGATTGTTCCTACAGAGAAGCTAGAAGAAACATTTCCAGCTTCAAACAATTCACCTCTTATTAAACAGTATATTTTGTCAGTAATAAAATTCGATAAATCACTATAGAACAACCAAGTAAAAGGGTAGATAAAATCCAATAAAATGCATGAGAAAGATCTATTTCCAACAGTAGATTGACCAAATTTCCAACTTCTCCATTTATTTCCTAAAATAAAAATAGTTAATGTTTTTCATTCTGAATTCTTCAGCACTTTTGGAATTACTGGACATAGTTAAAGTAAAATTACACAATCCCCACTTAATCTAAGCTTGTTTTATTTTATCTGAAATATTTTCATTATTCTCTAGGCTCCAGAACCAGAAAAAACTATCACAATTAACACTGTTGAATTCGGGTTAAGAATTTCTGTAGTTTTTTTTCCAGAACTGGTAAAAGAGAAAAAAATACACATAGTTTACCAAAGCCCTTCTAAAGGAAGAGACAAAAAAATGTGTTCTGATTTCTGGTCCAACTTGTATCCAGAATAATTTTTCACTTCTACTCCAATAGGATTTCTTGGACCCTGTCACTCATTTTGGCTTACTTTTTTCTAATCTACTCACCCGGAAACTTCAGAGAATTATGGCTATTTGGTTTACAACTCAGGATTTCTGATCTCTAACTTTTCCTCATCAACAGATAATAGACTTTGTCTTTTAATTTCTTCTGGCTAGAAAATCTTTTTATTCTTCAGGGTTATCTTCTCTCATGACACCTTCCTCTCTCCTGACCCACACTGCAAATCTCAGCCTTTAATAATGGTTCTTTCAGGAAGTATTCACGCTAATCTCTTAAAGTCAAACAAATTTCAGAAAACCCATGTAGCATTTTGCCTGGGAAGATGAGCCAAGGTTTGAGAGCAGACCTGTTACTTCCATCAACTGAATTTATGTCAGAATATTACAAAATATTTTTAGAATGTGTACATCATGATTAACAGTCTTAAAGTGGTACAAGATACACAGTATGGTCAAAGAATATGATAAAACACAGAATTTTATACAACCATTTTTTATAACATTACTAGTGCACATGCATACACAAAGCAAGAAAAAACAACCTCGGGCTTTATTAATAGTTAGAAATATTTTTCTTTAACATTATTAAAAATTAGTATTTCCTCGGAAGGTGGAATACCATTAGAATGCATTTCACAATCAAACAGGTTTATAGCCTTAAGACAGTAGCTACAATTTGTGGGGAAATATCAGCGGGTTAATGTACTGGATAATATTCAGCATGAATAAGATTATTTGGCTGCTGGGAGATGAAAAGCTTGATCAGCTGCGAGTTATTAATAATACTGCACTTGTTTTGGTGGCTGTGCCAGATTGCGACAAACACATTTCAAACCATCTCAGGACATAAACCAGTCTATAAATAAAGATCCAATTACATAGTACCTGAACTGTTTATCGCCTATAAACTGTAGACTGACCAGACTTAAAATACCTAAACTAAAAATGAAAAAAATAAGCTGCTTTTTAAAAAAAATCCTTCAATTTTAACTTTCAGGACACACACAGTGTAAAATATTGGTTCAACCTCTTTGTTTCTATTTTTTAAGAGAGATTCCAAGTAATGAACAAACAGGTCTGCCTTGCAATATATTTTAATGGTTCTCCTATAGGTATTCTCTAATAAAAAATGAAGGTTCAGATTCAGACTGGAATTTCTCTGAAGATCTGGATAGATAATATTACTGAAGAATGCATGGCAGCTATATTTCATCAACACTTTTGACCAGCTCCAGTTTCAGGGTTTAGATATGGTTTAACTGTGATGTGGGCTTTGACCCAGTTTCAATCTACAGTTCTGGATTTCTTTCCAGAGGTTGTGTTGATTGATGTTTAGTTAAATGAATGACCATATGTGCAACAACCAATGACTGAAACCAGCTCCCTCAGAGTCTTCTCTAATTATCAATGACACCTCATTTTCTCATATTACTGACATCCGAAACAACTAAATTGAAAGTAAGTAGGATGAACCTTTCCATTTATTTTTCCCCTTTTAAAAATGAAATCAAACCCCGAGATAATGAAATTTTCTTTGCAAAGTCAGTGGGGAGAAAAAAAAGCAAAAGAAAATACTGTTTTCCCCTTATCAGTCTCAAATTTAATAGAACATTGTGTACATAGAACATTGTGTAAAAAATGACCAAAGATTTTAAAGGCAGATAGATCTATAAGCAATGTTATTAAGACAAAATCCACTGAAGCCGTTCAGTTGTACCAGCTAAAGTAAAAGAGCTCAAGCACTGGCACAGTCCACTAAGTGACTCTAAACAAATCTTGCCTGTCTGTATTACAAATGGGAAGCTGTGAGCAAATGATTACTTTATAACATGGATAACTAATTTTTTTCATGTTTATATTTTACAAACTGAATACGCTAACTGTACACACTATGTATATTCATTTCTGAAATGTCTTTGTTAAATGAGGTGTTAAGGGTAAGGCGAATCAGTATTTTTAAATATTTTTATAATCAAAATATTGTTTTTTTACTTTTATCCAGAAAAAAAAAAAACAAAAATTACATTTAATTATCTGTAAAAGTTTAAGACTGCGAGTTTTCAGCAGCTGAACTTCTTCTTTGTTTCCAAAGGAATTTGATCAAATTATTTTCAAAAATTCTTCCGAAGTGCTGGTTGAAAAAAATTTTTCTAATTCTTTGTTGTCAAAGACCAGAAAGATATTTTTACACACAAGTGTCATTCTGTGACACCACTAAACATTTGAAAAGCTCAGTTTTTGCTTCCAGTACCTCCAAACTTAATGACCCATTTTAGACAGCTGCATATAGATGACTTCTTACTGGAATTTGCTATTTCTTTCTTTTTGGTACAAGCTTGTGGCCTGCAGAGCTCTAGCTTTAGATGTTTAAGTTACAGGTAGAATAACCCAGGCTTAGCCAAACTGTCCATGTAGCCAAGTTGCACCTGATAAACATATTTAAGTAAGTGTAATAGAAGATGAAGGAACGATAAAAAGAAATGGGGAAACCTCTGCCCTTACCAACATAAGTCACAGTATGTCCTAAGGCAAGAACAAGTCATGATTCAGCCTAATGGCATTTTCAGCATGTACAAAGCTTCTGTAGCTTTGCATAACCACACAACAGCTGAAGTCGTCAGGGACCTCTGGAGATCATCTAGCCCAACCACTCTGCTCAGAGAGGGTCAACTAGACCAGGCTGCTCAACGTCATGTTTTGTCAGGTTTTTAATATCTCCAAGGGTGGAGAATCCACAATAATTTCAAACCTCCATAGAGGTTTTCCTGCCTGGGTCTGACTGTGGGCCTTGGCACAAGAGAGCAGTAGTCTCCAGTAATTTAATTAGAACTTTTTTCCGCAAACTACTTGACACAGTGGATGTGATCCCCATGGGAAATATAACCTGTAGCCAGGAAATTTTCTGTAGAAAAAGTGCTAGCAAAGAGAGCCGTGGTTTTGTTGACGTCTTTTTGTCTTCCTTTCATCTCAGATAAGTTATGTGTATAAGAATAATAGCTCAAATGCTTGAACCAATATTTATAAAATATATTGAGATTCTTCAAGCAATCCATTACACCCCTTATGCCAAGCTGATCTTGCAAAAAAAAGTTTCTTCAGTGATAAATTATTCAAAAACTATGTTCTTTCATTCTCTATGACAACTGTTCTGCTTCTGTTATGTATAGTATTGTGGATACCTTTGAGATGAAATCTGCTTGTTCATATTATCTGGTCCTGAATTTCCAGACTTTGATGCTCTGTGTAGCTTCACTTAGATGGATTACTCTTATCATCACACATAAAAATTCTATTTAAAAAGGGCTTCAGGTGTTTTAGAGTGAGCAATTAGAAGTACTGCCATAGGTAACCACATAGCTCATGTTGTTACTCTGTTTCATTTTGTCAGAGGTATGGGTCAGCCATATGACATACCAACATAATCTCACCCACTACAACCACTGCCTATTTGTTGACATATGCAGGTTTAAGACCCAATGTTGAGGACTGACAAATATCATTTCCAGGATTTTCTAAGAAATAATTTCTAATCAAATCTAGAAGAAATTGGTTAAAGCTGAAAATCTTTGTCCCATTAAACTCCTTGTGCATTAAACCACCAAACTCAGTGTTTGACTCTCCTCACAGTTAAAGCCACTGATGGCATTGTGGCTGCTCCTTCCATGGCATGTAAACGAGAGAATGAGAGGACATGCAGTGGATCACAAACATTCCTGTGCATCCACAAGGAGTTTGAATATGGGACAACTACAGATTAAAACTTCTGGAGTTTGATTCTGCATCACCATGACATGCTTATAGTGATCCTCAAGTGAAGGTGAGCAAGATACAAGCATGGCATAGTCATATCACCCTACTACAGTTTTTGAAGCTCTGCTTTCAGTACAGATTACTGGCTGAAGAGCCAGAGATTCATTGGTGCAGCCAAATGGCATCTTGCCCCAGAGTTTTTTCACTCGGTACTAACACCAGGCAAGACCTTATTCTTGCAATATATAGTCCTTGTGAAGAACATGACCATCGATCTTGGCTAAAAGACAGGAGACCTTTTATGCTGAGTGGTAAAGAGGGCTTTTTGTTTTTAAACAAACAGATGTAAAGAAAAATAAAATAAAATGTTTCTGGGATTGAATTTCCAGACTCCTTCACCTAATGTTAGACACCTCATGAAGATTTCTAAAAATCAAGAGTCTTGTGCATCTATGCTCCATGAGCTTTGTAGTCGGTTTAGTAATGGGAATTTGAGATCTAGAGTGCTGTCTGAAGTTGTCCTATCTGTCCCCTGGTTCTAGTGGACTTTACATCAGGCTCCTCCTTCTGAAGTGCCTTGTATAAAGTGGAAATCCATTTTGTTTTCTATTTAATCTCCTCATTGTGCTACAGAAGTAATAAACCAGGACATTAGAAACCAGTCTCCAATTTTCTGTTATGTTAGATCACATGCTGACTATGCATAAATCAGAATGTACTTTTTACTGTATGACATTACTTTCTAACATAATTTCTGCCTCCAAATAAATTAAACTTTGCTAGAAAAATCACTGAATATGTCTTTCTGTCTCTACTGCACAGTATTTGGAACTGAAAAGTCTTTCCTATTCCCATCAATAGCTTCCTCCTGAGTGTCTTTGTTCCAGGATTATAAGGTTTAATGAAAGCTAATGCTTCAAGCACCCACTTACACCTTCCTTGAACACTACAGATTTTGGAGGCAAACTTTCTGAAAGAATGTGTTCTGTGCTGCGATGACTAAAACAATCTTTTTAATGAAACAGATTTTCCTTTTCAGATTATAAAATATCTGCTGCAGCACAGGGAAGATTACATTGGGTCTGAGCAGTTTAACAAGAATGCATTATAGTATGGCCTTTATAGAATGACAGGATAAGAAGGGGGAGTAATCCAATTTGGAATTAACTCGAGTCTGCAACATTCAGTTCCAGATAGCCTATTGGAAAAGCAAAACAAAACAAAACCCCAAACAAATAAATCCAAACTAAACAAAACAAACATCAAACAAAACATCAACCCCAAAATAGAAAACAAACCAAATAGTAAAATATTAACTTCCTTATAATCTATAAATAAAGCCCTCAAAGTGGCCAATTGACATGGAAAGCTTCTCTTCAGACCAGCACCAGTTACTTTTAGTTACCTTTTCCTATACTTACACCATGACCTAAAGCACATTAAATTCCCCACTTTTAGAGGGGTCATTGAAATTTGTAAAGCTGATAATGAAGCACAACCAAGTTCCTTGTAGACTTTAGGACCCAATTCTGTTGTAGAGAGAAGCAGATTTCAGAAAGCCTGATTTTTATTTTATCTAGTGCAGCCTGGTAGGGAGGAACAGGAAGAAACAGGGAGTAAGTGGACTGGGGATCCCTTAGTCATCTTTTAGTAGACATTAACCCAGAATATCTTGAGGAGGAGGGCCTTATTGATTACAAATCTGTTGAATATCTGTGGAGTTATTTGCACTGGAGAACAAAAATCCAGTTTCTAACAACAATGTGAGAAAAGTCATCTACTGCAGTGTTAATATCTGTTGAGCTCTTTGTCTAATCAAGAAGATCTGTTCTTCAGTGAAGGATGGTAGAAAATGAAGCAAGATAATGAAGATTGCCAAACTAGACACTGGGAAGTGATTCTTATTGTTAAAGTGCAGAACTATTGCACAATGGAACAGCATAAATGAAGAAGGGGTAACCGTCTGTTTACACGGTTTCTGATAGAAGAAGGATTTTATATGAATCATTGGAGAAAACAGGGAAAGAGATAAAGACAAACCAAACAGTTCTATGATCTGGTATCCATTGATTCCAATGGTCATCAAAAAACCTAGAGTGTAGCTGTGATATAGAGAGTGTTGGCAAATGGCTTTTTGGGTGAATGCCGTTACCATTTCAAACTGAAAGAGAAACTTATAATTGTAATAATTTATTGTTAGCATGTTCTTGTGTGAATTATCACTCTCCCTAGCAATGTCTGGGCATATCTCTGGGAACTTCGTGTATCAGGATCTTATTCAGCAGAGACAAGATTCCACCGAGTTTGACTCCCTTCACTTTATGTTATTCTTCCAAATATCTTAGCAAGATTTGCAGCATCCAGAGCATATGCAAAATACGCCCCCAGTTTCCAGTCCCTGAAGCTACAACACTGTTCACACATTATTTCAGAATCTTTAAACTGAGAAATCATACAACAAATATTAGTTATGTCTTAGGATGATGGGAATCTGATGTGAGGTCAAGAGGAGACTCACAGTGAAGATTTATATGGAAACTTGACTGGTTCCCCTTTGCCTAAACTGGAGAAGGATTTTTGCTCTGTTTGACTTTTCATAAATTGTATAGCCTTAGATGATGACTGGTACTGTCACTACCTCATTTAAATGTAGCTGATAGACTGCATTATACTTAGCAATTCAAATGTTTAGCTGGGAAAGGACACTGTGGAGAATTGGATTTTTTATTTTTTTGTATGTGTTGTGCAGAGGTTCATGCTATGCAGTGTTGTTCCCTTAAAATTCAGATCTTAAAAAAAACCCCATCTCTCTATCCCAAACTTTTTTTAGAGAAGTTTATAAACAGCAACAGTTTGAACTCAGGTATTCATTTGTGGTGTTGACAGAAATACCAAGGTCAGAATGCAGTGGAAAAATCATGCCAGAAAAACCGAACAAGGGCCATTCAGACAAGATCTCTACTGAAGTTACCTGCATGTTGTTAGGTTCAAGCATGACAGAGTGATTTCATTCTCTCAACACCTGATATGGTGAAAAAACAGCTCTATAAATAACAGTAGCATGAAGGTCAATATTTATATCCAATGTTCATTCACATTTACGCCTAAGAAATAAAGGATTTATTGAAAGAGCAGTTGGATATAAATTCCTAATGTCTGACATATTGCCATTATTCCCTCCTCACAAAACAAAAGTATAAAACAGTATGACTCCTGCTCTTGGTAAAAGACAACTGGAAAGCTAAAGGTCAGGGGCGTAATGAAGATACTGCCTTTGCCCTCACAATTTTCTGATTTTTTTTTAATGTGACTTTTTGCAAAATCCATCACAGAAGTGCATTTGTCCAATAAACCTAGACACTATTAAACTGGGTTTTATTGAATGGAAAAACCTAAAGACTTTTTTTTTTCCTCCCTTCCCCTAAGTTTTTGAAGGCTTCATCATGCAAAACAGAACCTGGTCGAAATGTTTTGGGTTTTTTTCAACTGGTAAGTTTGGGGTTTGTTTCCTTCCTTCCTTCCTGCCTTCCTGCCTTCCCTTCTCCCAGTCCCCATCTTTTTCTGTTACTAGAAGTAAATGAATCCAGGAACCTCAAAATCACTTTCAATGCAAACAATGTTGCCAAAAATAATATATTGCCATGAAATGTTCTGGCATCAACAAAGGAGCTCAGCTCATCTCAGGAAGTTTCATCAAAATACTCTACTCTCTTCAAAATAGTGTTTTGAATTTAATGGCAAAGATGCAAGTTTTATCAATGTTTTCCATGAGAACAACACAAGAGGAAGAACGTCACACAGTGGTTCTTCCGTTTGTCTGAAAAGATCCTTATAGTTGAGGAAGAAACAGTTTTAGTAGTTCAAGTGTCTTTTGCCATCTTACTCACAATGTCATGTCTCCTCTTCCCCAGTAATTGCAAAAAACCCTCTACGCACAGAATCCTTTTTGTTTCTCACTATTCTGAAAATAACAAGAATGGTGGACAATTGACCCTTCATAGATGAACCCAGATAGAAGGTCAGACAGCAATTTCCTGTTCTCTGGCAGATGTTGTTTATCAAATCTGGGACCTACAACTGACATTTCAGCTGCCAACCTGATCACTCTTTTCAAGATGATCTTTGTGAAATGGAAAAATCCTTTCGTATGGTGCAAGGTAGATCTAATATGATTTACTCTCATTGCTTCAAGTTAATTGACTTGGTGCAGAAAATAGAATTCTTTTTTCTGCCATTCTGCCTTCTCTCTTGAAAAACTAAATTAGACTATATTAGGTGGAGGCTGTTTGACATTCCTGACAGACCAGTTTGTACTACATTCCAGTCAGTCTCTCAATAATGCCATCAAAAAACTCTAGGCCACCTAAGCTCTATCCATTAGGAGATATAATAGACAATTTTTTTCTTCAGTAGCTAAATCAACAAGAGACTTTCTAGCCATTACAACCACAGTCAAACAATAGCCTAACATGCTGTGTGCGCCTTATCAAAATTGCTTTAGCTTAAGTCCATTGTATTGACCATAACATTCAAAGGAGCCCCACCTGAACAGATGGATTAGGAACACTGCTGTTCATATGACAACACGTAAATCAAATGAAAAAGCAAAGTCCGTTGAAAGAAGTTCAGGTGATCCTTCATCATAGACTTTGCCATTAAATCTGAGAGCACTTCTTTAGGTCAGACGCATTAGTGTGCTAAAAGTCACAGCAATTTCAGCTATGCTTTTTCTATCTGTTTCTATACTATCTATACTTCTTCTATAGGGTTTTTTCAACTTGAAAATGGTGCTGCTTTGAGTTGTGAGTAGGAGGCACATCAAAAGGAAGCTGTGAAAATGACATATACATAGAAATTATTAATAGCCCTGAATTTTGGGGCATATTCCTTACAAGAGATCTGTGAAGCAAACAGATTTAGGCATGGGATCATTAAGGTATCTTGGTCTGATTCCTGAGATTCCCTGAGCAGTAAGTTTGTAACTTCATGCAACATGGAGAGGAGTCATGAGATGTATTTCCTACTGTTATATACAAATATACATGTCCTTTGTGTAGTAGCTGCATAATCAAGAACACATATAATTCCTTTTGTACCACACCCAAGTCTACAGCTTCAAGAGCCCTTTGAAATATATTTTACTTAGCATTTAAGAAAACAATTGAAGTTAAGGTACTAGTGGAAAGTCTAGCCTGCTCTGCTCTTTGGTATGCCAGGAAAGCAGTCTTTTCTCTGCAGTAATGTGCAGAGTTCAGTAATTAAAACAAAGATGTTGGTATCTCTGTAGGTTCTAAAATAGCAGTGCTGATCCAAATAAGATGTCATCTACAACAGTTTGAAATGCAGTTCTGTAAAATCTGTTCATTCTTCAAGCTGCGCTATTTTCTGGTCTTTTCTGGATTGCAGGGCTCAAGACTTACTTTACTTTTACACTTCATTAAAATTTTTGAGCTTGAAGAGCACCACTTTTCCTGCCTGTATCCTTCCTCTTCTGAGAAAATAAAAGCTCCTCTGCTACATGAAATGAAGAGTTTATTTCCTATTTTAACTTACCCTAACTATCGTGTGGTACAGACAGAAAATATCCTTTCCAAAAGGGCAAAGAGAGATTCCTTACTGGAACTGGGCTGCCAACTATGCATCTCTGTGACAATTTTTTGTTTGCCTTAGGTGCAGTCACAAGGACTTTGCATTAACATCTTCTGCTCCTCCTCATTTAAACAAGATGTGGAACTGGGAACAGGTCCAAGGACAAGTTGTGGGCAACTAATGGAGGAAAGATGGGAAGCTGAGTCTGGTCTTGCAGGTGTATCCTTAATCCCACTGAGATCACTTGACCAAACCTGCTGCATAACAGGTTGGCTTATTCTGTATGCCCGCAGACCTTGCATACTGCATGGATGTGCAAGAGCTGAGATATATAAAACAGCCATTAAAACTGCTTTAGGGCCACTGTCAAGGAACGTGGATAATGTGAACGAGAAAGAAATCTCATTCCAAGAAGGGTGAGAGAGCCTTTTCTAAGAAGACATAGCTCTATGATAAAATTTACTTTTTTTATTATTTTTTAAATTTTATTTTCTGATGAGCTGCAGTGCTGCCCTGGGATCTGGTGTGTCAGAGGTATGATAGACTCAGTATTACATTAAAGTCCTAGTGTGCAGTCCATGGTATAACACATTAGCACGGCTTCTACCAAAGTGGTAGTGATTGGTGATGGACCAGTTGGTGACAGCTGTTATGACAAAGTATATTGATGTAGCCTATGTGAAATACACAGCATAGCTGAAGCTGCTGTTCCACTCTCTAAACAACTGAGCTTATTATTTTCCTACCTTAAAGAAAAGTGAATGCAGTCCACATTTCCATTCCTGTTAGGCTATTGACCATTCTCAGTACGGGGTATGCTGAGGAGGCTTTCCCTCCACTTTAAACAGAATATGGCTGGACTATTAAAACAAATGTGAGAACTTAGGAAATGTCAGAGCCTAGTTAGTGGATACTGAAGACAGATATAGCTCTAATTAAGGTTACGAGAAACATGACATCTCTTCAAGGTATGATGAGGGTGGGTAAGAACAAGCTCTCCCAAGTGTGAGGCAGAAGAACATCAGAACAGTTACCCTACTGTAAGGGCAGGCAGGGGAGCCTTGTGAGAGCCAAGGTTTGAATGAATCCTTTTCTGTCTCTGCTGTGTTGTGTTACATTCAGCCAGACATTTAGCTGTCCTTTTGTCATACTCTATACAGTAATGGAAGGCTGCAGAAAGGGAAGAAGGAGAACAAAAATGTGAGAGGGGCTGCCAGAATTTTCTGCAGAGACCTGGGATGTCATCTGTCCAGGAGAAAAACAGCCATTCTAATTTTAAAGATTTATGTGGAAACTCCCCTACCTTGTTTCCTTTTATCTTTGTCCATCATCTAACAGTGGTGGGAATCACTCACTCCAGCCAGTACCTTTGGTCTGTGCTACCTTAGGAAGTGTTGCTACTGAAGACTGGAGCCACCAGCTGAAGCTATGTTCCTCCTAATCTGATAGAAAATAAAATCATCCCTCTTTCTCCTTTTCATAATTTTCCTAGAGGTTAATTTGCAAAGACAAAATCTTGCACAACCTTACACCCTTCCTCCAACCACTCCCCAAGATATCAGACAGACAAGAGGAAAAAATGTTTTCCTGCTGAGGTTATTGAATTTAGCTATTTCCAAATATAGCATCTCTAGTACAACATGGTCTTTGGATCATTAAGGTTTTGTGTGGAGTGTTTCAGTAATAGATATGTTGTAGGCATTCTGATGAGGAATCAGAGGAGAGCGTAGTAATAGCTACAGCAGTGGTATGTGCTAGATAAGAGCACTGTTATATTGTAGGTGTGGTTGACTATGGTTGTTTGCCTTAGTCTCCCCATCTGTAAATTTAATACTTATTTGTTTCCCAAAGAACATATGGTATGATATAAAAGCTGAGCAGTATCTTGACTACATTTTTATTATCGCCAGATAGGCTTTATATATGTGTTCTTCTGTGCAGTACAGAAAACTGATTTGTGTGTTTAGCAGTGCTAGGAGAATAAACATTATTTCTTTCACTTCACAGTACTCTTAAAATCAATAACCGAGGGGGAAAAAGAGACAAGAAAATAAAAGATTAAGTTTGTTTTGGTTACTTTACAACCATCTCTTTAAAAGCAGAATTTAGCTTTATGATACACTGATGTGCAGTCACCAGAAAGCTATTGAATTACATCTCTTGTCACACATAATATTCGTTGTGAAATCCATCACCTTTTCCTCTTCAACAGTGATTAGGAAGATAGTTTGGTGTTTGCTGACATCACCAGCAAGGGTGAACAGTCCTCTGTGGAAGTCGAGTGTTGACAGATCTCTCACAGAGCATATTCTGTAAATACACACACATACATATGCCTATATTTATGTGTGCCATAATATAAATATTACGTTTACTATATGTATATGTGTACTACATATATAGTATTCTATGAATTATGTTCACAGTATAACAGACCCTTCATTATGGGTAGGAAGTAATTTATTACTAAATAGATATACATGGTATCCCATTTATTAAAAAAAAAAAAAAAAAAAATCAAAGACAACATTTCAGTGCTATTTTACTATTCTGTTGGGTTTTTTTCCCTTCTTATTCATTTGCAGGTGCTCACTGGACATATAATGTACAATGTTGCTTTGAAAGTAATGGGATCTTTTCCAGAAAAAAACAGATGTGGTTCATAGAGTGAGCAACCCGACTGTCTCTGCTGCTTGCCCTTTTGATAGGCTTCTGTCCTATCAGATTTCAAAACTGCTTCTGCTCTCAGCTTACCACACACATATAATATACAATGACCTCAGCTCGAGAAGAGAAGAGAAGAGAAGGTTGTATATGTTCTGTATCTGTTTATCTGTAGCAGGACAGATGAAATAAGCTAGTAAATGAAAATGTTAACATTAAGAAAATACTCAACTGTTGCATCATTTATTTATTTGCAATTGGTAACCAGTGTGTTGGGCCTTGACAGCTTGATATAGGTGCAAAACAAATATTGTGATTAGTACCCAAAATCTACTTTAGTGATCTTCACCATTGATATGACTTGAATTGATTCTGTTATTGAAATTTTGAGTGGAAGCAATACTTACATCAATGAAACAATCTACAAAATTGCTGTTTATTTGTTCCACTATGGGAGATGAGGGGTGGAAGAACTCAAGCAGACATTCTCTTATCTTCTCAGCCATGCTATAAAATGCCGTGTCACACTACTTATACATTAAATAGCAGTTAGTAAAAATATTTGCCAACAATCTTGGCAGCACACAACTTCATTTAAATGTTTTAGATAAATTAAAATTTTATATGCTCATTATTTACCATTTTCTAATTTGAAAACAAAAAATCTTTTCTCAGTACTATTTCGCACCAGGGATTACAATTGCATGCTCTTGTCACTTCCAGCTTTCCCATCTGGTACTGCAAAGCTATGATAAATGAAGTTTCAATGAGATCACAATAGCAGGCTTATTGTAAAGACACAAAACAAGACTTAGATAGAAAAAATCAATTATAATGCTTTCTCATTTTTGGAATGAAGAATTTTCACTACTTCAGAAACAGGTTTGAAACAATGGTTTAAGGGAAGAAATGATGTGTCAGAAATTAGAAAAATAGCAGTGAAAACTGAGTTCCTTACAAGACACAAAGAAACAATTGTTTGCAGGCAAAAAGCTTCTATAATTCTTGGGATACACAAAGCAGATGAGCATTTGAGACTTTTTCATGTTTGATATTGAAATATCAGTTCAGATATTATCATTCATCTCAGATCTTACATTTTTGAATTAATATAAAAGATACATTCAGTTTGATAAATAAACTGTGAATATATATGTAAGGGATTTACCAATGTTTTCAGTGATGGAGAGAATTGAGAGCATAATAAGCATATGAAATATCTAAACTGTTCATCGAAGGATGACATTTCTGCTCAGTGCCATGCAATGCTTGGTTTCACAGAGGACAGACAAAAAGTCGATCAGGAACCCCTATGTTTTCAGGCCAGACCTGACCAGCTGACTGAGTAAATTCAACACCCTTCCAAAGATGCCCATAGGTTTTACTACATCAGCTTCATAATTTGCATTTGTACTAAGGCATATCTTCTGGAAAGATAAAAAAGTTTAGTGTAAAAACTTCTTGTGATGGGAGTATACCAGATTACCAAGAATTCAGGCAATCTCTTTTTTCACTCAGGGGGGAGTTAAAAGAAAATGGCTGGTAGGTATAATTTTAACTGCTGCCTAGCCTCTACAAGTTCATTTATTTCTAACAGTAAGGGAAATGAGCTCCTGCTTCAGATCTAGAATTTTTTCTTTTAAAACTAGAATTTTTAATTTAGATCTAATTATTTAAAAAAAAAAAAATGTTATTCATTCAGTCCTGCGTTTTTTGAGGAGTCTTCATTTTCCTCCATCCCAAGGCAGGTTGTGCCAATGATTCATTACTCCTTTTTTAAAATGCACAATTTCTTTCCGGTCACTATCCAGCCTCATCTGTTAGATTAGGCAGCTCCACCAAGAGAAGCATCCCCTTGTGTGGATATCTGCAGAATATCATCAGATCTGTCCTTTTAACTTTGACATTACTGAAACAGATTGCCTTTCCCTCTCGGTCAGGCTTTTCGTATTTGAGTACTTGTGGTGTAGTCCATTCCAGTGATGAATCACTTCTAGAGACAGAGATGTGCAGAAGCCATGACCAGTGACTGCACCAATGCAGCAGAACTGCATCTGTTCCACCACATTTAAACCCACACAGGACTAGTAAAGTTTAGCAAGTATTTGTCCTTATGATGTGAGTACTGAAATAGTGGGCCATGTACTGGAACAGTAGTTGGTTGAGTCAGGGGAGCTGTAAGCCTGAGGGTCACATGTGTTAAATGTTGGGTTTAGAGAACACTCATCCCTCATGACAAGACACTACAAAACTGTGAGATAGAATTGGTTGTGTGATATCAAATTCCACAGACTGTCAGGTGCCATTTTCAGTAGATTATTCTAGAAATCTTTTATTAAAGCAATTGAAAAGAAATTAATTTTAAATAGAGGTGAGATCAAACGGGCTAGATAACTAGACTCTGGAGTCCTGGTCAAATAAATAAAAGATACTGTCACTAACATACTGCTTTTCATCTTCAAGAAATCCCAATAATTTTGAAAAACCACTAGACTAATATGAACTCAAACAAATAAAATTTCATGCACTACTAAAATGCAGCAATCTCTGAATGACATTTGGCAGATGGTAGACTATACACAGCAAATACACAGAATGACAAACCAAAAAATTAACAGACCTAACACAACCTTTCTTAGGAATCTGCTCAGCATTTTGAAAGAATACGTGCATTATTTAATATGGCTGGCAATGTCCATCCAAGAGGGAGCTGAGTTTGGAGGCAAGAACTGTCAAGTGATGTGTACCAAAAAAGTACTTCTATCCCTTATGCACATGCAGATGACTACCCTAATATAAAATAAAAAAATACTAATTATATTTAATCTGCCTGCACTTTTTTGCTGAAACATGAAACTGTAGTGTTCCTCTCATTTAGATTCTTCACTGAAAGGTTTATTTCCTTTTCATAGAGAAAGAAAAACCCCACAGCAGAAATGACTGAGTCAGCAGAGGATGTCAAGTTAAAACTCCAACTTGCTGCAGAACTTCAGATGTGATGGTTCATGTAGAGTTTCTATGTGTTTGTGAAATATGTTTGTCCTTCAAAATAAAAAATTTATGTTCTAGTCATGATCTAAGTTATCCAAGCTTGTAAAGCAAATTCTGGATGGTAGACTTAACTGTGACAGAAATTTTGCTAAATTAGGTAATCTAAATTCATTAAAAATAAACTGATAAGATTTGATTACTGTTTCCATAATGACACTTTCAAACTGTGTTTTGTCATTGAAAATAGCTGTATGATTATTGGATTACAGAATCATAGAATCACTCTGGTTGGAAAAGACCTCCAAGATTATCAAGTTTAACCATCAACCCAGGACTGCCAGTTTCACCACTAAACCATGTCCCCAAGGGCCACATGCAAATGTTCTTTGAATACCTCCAGAGATGGTGACTCCACCACTTCCCTGGGCAGAGACAGGTAAAATGAGCAGGACGAAACTGAAAGTAGTAGCAGTATTGCTTCTTACAGAGATATACAACACCTCCAGGATTTACGAGAAAAATCACATCAGGAAAAGTCATTAAATTCTACAGAAAAAACAAAAAAGCTACGAGTTGCAACATAACAACTCAGCACTGGCAGGATGTGATCAGCAGCATAGGGCAGATCCCTTCTGTAATCTTCATGTTTCCAGAGACATTATACCTCAGAGATTATCTGCAGAATATGAAGTAATAGCATTTTATTTCTGCTTTTATTTTTTGAACATTTGAAATTAAGCATGTTTTTTGAATTGGTCTCTAAGGTTAAGAAGAAATACATGGTTGTCTGCAGCTATAATCTAGTAATAATAATTAATTAAAGATTCTCAATAAAACAAATTACAGTTTTTCAGCAATTAAATGCATAAAAACAAAGCAAAGATTAAAATAAGAGTAGTGAACTTCTGGAAGTAGTCAAAAGAGTGCCAAGACAGATGCAATGTCCTGCTGGACCTTGTTTACACCAAAAAGGTGGGGCCTGTGGGGAACGTGAAGCTCAAAGGCAGCCTTGCTTGCAGTGACCATGAGATGGTGGAGTTCAAGATCCCTAGAGCAGGGAGGAGTGTGCACAACAAGCTCGCTACTCTGGACTTCAAGAGAGCAGACTTTGGACTCTTCAGGGACCTGACTGGTATAGTACCATTGGATAAAGCCCTGAAGGGGAAAGGAGCCCAAGGAAGCTGGTTAATATTCGAGATGACCTCTTCCAAGCTCAGGAGTGCTGCATCTCAACAAAGAGGAAGTCAGGCAAAAAAGCCAGGAGGCTGGCATGGATGAACAAGGAACTCCTGGACAAACTCAAACACAAAAAGGAAGCCTACAGACGGTGGAAGCAATGACAGGTACCCTGGGAGGAATACAGAGAAAAAGTCTGAGCAGCCAAGGATCAAGTTAGGAAAGCTAAGAAGGCTCTGGGGAGACCTTATAGTAATATTCCAGTACCTGAAGGAGGCCTACAGGAAAGCTGGAGAGGGACTTTTTACAAGGACATGTATAGGACAAGGGGGAACAGTTTCTAACTGAAAGAGGGGAGATTTAGATTAGATATTATGAATAAATTCTATGCTGTGAGGGTGGTGAGACACTGGCACAGGTTGCTCAGAGAAGTTGTGAATGCCCTCTCTCTGGAAACATCCAAGGCCAGGTTGGATGAAGCTTGCAGCAACAAGGTCTAGTGGGAGGTGTCCCTGCCCATGGCAGGGGGGTTGGTACTAGATGATCTTTAAGGTCCCTTCCAACACAAACCATTCTGTGGTTCTATTAAAAAGTTCTCTTTGGTCAACTTTCTTCACTGACTTGAGTATAGCTAATGAGTGGAAGCTAAGATGTGGTTGATTTTAGAAGGTTAGGTTCCTCTAGAGACTGCTATGATAATAAATTAACCAGTAGCTGTTCTCATACTGTTTTCTTTCACACAGTCCTGATCCAAAGCACTTTGAGGGTTTTTCACATCCAATAGGATTTAGGCTGGGCATTCACAGTTTCTAATCCCAGTTAGCTTTGCACTATATGTGTTAAATGCAAAGCAACATGCGTAAATGAGATGTGAAATGCCTGATTGCTGCAGGGAAAGGATGAAAATGGTAATTGGGAAAGGGAAGGTGGCGTCAGGAAAATGGAATGAGCAGAATGGGGAGGAAGGAAGGACTAATGAGTACCAGATGACAGAGAAAGCTGGGGGAAATATATTACTCAAATTCTGGTTTAGCTTTCAGCCAGAACATGTGTCATGAGACCTGCTATCTTTGTGGTGGTGCTAAAACACAGAAGATTCACTGACAACATAAAACCTGCAGTGCTGGACAGATAACACTGCTGTTGTGCAGATATTTTCTTTCAGTGGGGGCAGGGACAGGTATTTCTCAATTCAAAATAAGGAGACATATGTTTTGATTCAAGGTTAAAAACAAGTTTATTTTTCATTTTTAAAACCAAATAAAAAGCTGTTTTGTCTATGTTTTCTAAGTGAAAGGTCAGGAATTATAAAATGGAATGTACTTTATTTTGGAAAGCTCTAGTTTCTATATAATGTGCCTTCAGTATGTTTCAGTATTGCTGAACACATTTTTCTTTTGCAGGAAATATGGCATGAAAAACTGCATCCATCTCTAAAATTGTTTCAGGAAAATAACCCTGGACCTAGCCCCAAATCACCCAGATCCACACTGTACTAAAGAGAGAGAGAACAGTTGAGTATAATCTGTGCTAGAAAAACAATTGTATTAGTACAGTTCAAATGATACAATCTTCCTTTCCTGTGCTGTTCTTCACTGCCACTCCAGGGCTACATATTCATATAGTTATACCTTTATTGTTTATTTTTGTTTCCTGAACTGGTATGGTTACATGAAAGTAAATAGTTTCTACTAGCAGTTCAGGAAGCACCTCTATCCTTTACAATGTACAATGGCATCCAAAGGTAAGTATAAAGTAACATAACACAGCTTCTCAGTACAATATTCCACCCCTTTTTAAATAAGTACATTATATAAACCTTCTGAGTATATACAAGATTAAAGTGGGTAATGACAGTATCCTTATTCAAGTTCACTTGTAGATAGCTTTTAAGGGAAAGTTACAGTTTGTAATTATTAATGATTAATAAGAGCATTAAACTTCAAGTATTGTGTTAACATGGAAAAAGTACAGCAGTTTTGTATAAACGCTCTCAAAAGTACATTCCAGAAGCATATATAGGTCATGTTACATTTTCAAACTGTAGGTTTAGTAAAGATAACTACTTAAATACAGAGCATCACATTTAGAGACATCTTCCTCTGTTTAAACTGTCTTCTCTTTTCTTCTTTTCCTGTATTCTACTTGATGCAAAAAGCTGAAAAAGACCTGCACAGTTGTTTTTCATCTCTTTAGTACCACTCTGGATAACATTAGTTGAAATCCCAGTCTAAGGAACAAAATAGTTTTTTTCTCCACTGGTTGAATTTTCAAACATTCAAAATCTGCATTATAAGAATTACATAAAGTAAACCCCAAATCCATTAGTTTATAATTTAAATAGATAGTGAAAAGCAAGTGGAGAGCCTGATGTTTAACAAATACCTTTACAGAAGACTGTTAAAAGGAAACAGGGTTGCTTTTCAAAATTTTTAACACTGAAGAACATCTAGCGGCTAAGCCAGATACCTTAATACTTTCAGCTCTTGTGCAGACATTGAAATGGTGCATGGAAACAAAAGACTCAGAAATAAAAGCTTGTACATCTGGCAACAGAAACACCTCATGTCTGAGACAGCTAACAAGTCATACATTTTTTTTCTACTGCTAGAAAAAATTTCTATTGTGCTTACAATATTTTAGTTTGCCTCTCCCTCAAAATTGCATTTTCATTGCATGTTTCCTGGATAATTGCTTTGTAGAGCATTAAATTCCATTGACATGTCACAGGATATTGTCAGCTGCAGCTATTAGAGGTTGTTCTCAAGAGACATCTCATTCAGAATCATTATATTTATATTTTAGGCCCTTCTTAGAGAAATGAAGTGTCATAATATTTAATAATCACTTAGTCATTATCATAATAGGTATAAAACATGGGATGGATGATAATATGTAGAGAACTGTGAGGTACTATAGCACATGTAATGGTTTAGAAAAAGTGACTTGAGGAGATAATATATCCCCTTGGTATTTCTTTCTTTAAATAGTCAAAATTCTCAGAAAAGGAAGATTGTATGTTATAGAAATTAAAGTACAGATAAACAGCTTTGTCCAAAGGGGAGGACAGGAATAAAATGCACAAGGAAAAAAAATTAAAATTGAGTTTCAGTGGAAATTTAGACTATCCAGAGAATATAAATTTCAATTTCTGAATTGTTAAGGTCTAAGTACAACAAATCATTTGCTGCTAAACTCTCAGCCAAGGGTGCTATGTCCAGGGTCTCTGGTGGCTGCTGCTCACACAATGTTCAAGCTGTGAGTGGTCTATAAATCAGCTTGACCAATTGCTTAACCAGTTTTCAGCTTATTGTTTAAAGTAGATGAATAATTTCATCTGGTTTCATCAAAGATTTTTTCCCAGTCTTTGCTTTTGCAAAGTGACAAACTGTATTAGAGGGAAGACTAATGGGAGAAGTCAAAAGCATAAAAAAGCTCTAAAAGAGCTCTGTGGGATAGCTCCTGTATAGTAGAAAAGAGAATTAATTGTACGTCAGTATTAAAAGGTAACAGCTTACCTACAGCAACCATCTAAAGAAAAAGAATGTAATTGTATGCCTGTATAATACTGACACAAAAGAAAATATACAAAATAGATGAAGATTAGAATATTGAGTGATTTTTCTATGAATTATCACTAGGATTTTAACAATAGTTTTCAGGGTTCTCTGGGAATAACATACAATGAAATGTTAGCATTAAATGAAATATTTTCAAAGACTTAAGCAATTAACATTTTAATCGGTAAACCAGTAGAAAATCCATGGTCTGAGCTGCTAAAAATAACTTTTCATTCAAGTGCACCTGTCGCAGACAAAAAATTTCTTATAACATTCATTGATTGGATATAAAATTGCTTTAATGCTGGTGGCATAGCAACAGATCCATGAACACTGCAATATAACTTTATTTATAAGTGAGTTCTTTCTCCATACATTCCTCTGCAGTATACGCAGAATAAGTTACGGTCATGTTTTCTCCAGAGAAGACAACACTTAAGGTCAATGGTTACATTTCAGAGCTTAATCTAATTGAAAGGTAGGCCGTTAAATTGGTGTATGCAAATCCTTGTTCAAGTTTTTTATGCACTTGTCACACCTATTCAGAAGCACATCCATTTCTCAATACATAATCTATCCACAACTTCTTATTTTGTCACATTAAAGCAAACACTAAATTTAAGAGAAATGCGGCAAGAAAGTAATAAACAGGAGAATTCAAAGAACTTAAAATGTTGGTCCTCACTATACCAGATCACACAATGTATATTTAATTTACTTTTAGCCCCTTGATTTAAAAGCTGAAACTAGATTATGTTAGTTTCATTTCCCTGTAAAAACACAGAGCTAAAATAGTGCAGAAACCTTTACTTATACATGTAGCTTTGAATTGGATGCAGTGGAAAGGATGAGTTTCATGGTCTTTACTCATTTGGGTCTGGGGTAGGATTGTTGTAGGTCTTATGATCACAAGTCTATGGGAATCTATTTGCAAATAAATATATAATATTCTTTATATTCTAATTATTAGATATATATTATATCCAAAGTAATTTAGAAAAAAAATATAAACCCGAAGTGATTGTCTTTTTACAGTCTCAGTAGTATTGGTGAATTTTGTCACTATCCATTGGCATGATGATTGAAGATTTAAAATGGTATTAGGCTGGGATTTGTTTTGTGGATCAGAAAGCGGCAGAGTACTATCTTGTCAAAGTGTACCTATATTGCAGTCACAGGAAAAGCTTACCAAAGATGGTTATGAATTTCACAGAGGTAACTGTAATGTAGTTTTATCCCAGCAAGTTTTAGATTAGTTAGTTCCTTTGCAAAAAGCTTGTATTGCAGCAGTGCGGAGCTCAGCATATTTCAGGTTACAATCCATGCTTGAAAAGTTTGATACCTACTTATGTGGCTAGCTCATAAGCAGACTCAGAAAGCTGCAGCTTGAACAGGACCCAGATAATGTCAGGTTTACTTGTACTGCACTGCAGACACAACAGAGATTGCAACTGAAAGACTGTGAACTTTCGGTAAAATTATCTTGAAGACACTTATGTAAGTTTAATTAAGGTGTCTCAGACTTGTTGGAGAGAGTGAGAGTAGATGCTGGGCTGCAGAATGAAGTAGAGAAATCTAGCCTTTTCTCCATCACATCTAACAACAAGAACAGAATGGAGGAGGTGGTACAAATATCCCTCAAAAATAATTCCTGTCAGTGGATTTTGGAGTTGGCGTGGGAAGTTCATCATTTCAGCGGACAGCATGTTAGAAGTCTAGGAAGAACTGCACCACACTTCTGTGAAATGTCATACTATGTTTAACAGTCTTTGCTGATGAGAACCTGGGACAAGATTCAGCGACAGCTGAGGATACCTTTATTGCATACACTGCAGTGTGGTGCACAGTTCTCTGAGCTAAAGTAGAGAGCTAAATCATAGTTCTTTGTGGTTCAGCACAGTGAGGATCCTGAAGTGGTACACATGAGTTCCTGTTTCCCTGCCCAGAACCAGGAAGCCAGACATTTTTTAAAAGCAGACACTATGCAAGGAAGTCAGTTCTCATCATGGTGTTTTCTGATTTATGGCAGTTGGACTTTTCAAAGTATTAACTTTGGGATGGAGTAGATGTGTGTGAATATTCTCTAAAGTCTCGTGACTTCTGGTTGATGCACCTCAAAAGAATGTAAATCTCTTGTTCATTTCACATCCCCAGAGAGTATTCCTGTCTTATCCTAAGGTTAAACGCATAACAGCTGAGTTGTATAATATGCCTACAATAGTAATTCCTGACACATTTTGAAGAAGCCTGGGTACAGGATATGTTAAGCCATATGGAAAGAAAAGATTTCACAATTTTTTAAATTTTTTATGAAACTAAATATTTTTGCTCAGTGAACTTTGTTTTAATTAACTCAGTTTTGGTAGTTCCTAGGCACTTCAGTATTTTATTTACAAGATATTTCTGAACACTACTACAACTTCTTTTTTCCAAGGTATGAAACAACTTTTTCAATAAAGCCTATCAGCTATCAATGAGGCTGATTTAGGTGGGATATTTTTGACTTTAAGCAGTGTACCTGGCTATCACATTGTGCTTGTTATAATAATAATAACTGTCTCATGTGGATGCAATATTTTCTATTAATGCACTATTCTTCACAATATGCATCAGCTGTGAAAGACATTTCTAGGTTGGTCTTCATTCCCTGGAGACCATAGTTCTTTGAAGTAGAGACACATTACAAGTTCTGCAGTACTGAGATCTGCTCAGGTGCTGAATTTGCAAAATGACCGTACTTTAAAGAAAAATTATTTTGACCTTGAAAACCAAGAATTAATATCTAAGCATTCAGAAGATGTAGTCAGAAATTTTGCTTACAAAGTGGTTGGCTCCCACCAGAGGACCACGGGGCTGAACTCTAGTTCTGTTCCTCATACCCAAGTGGGAACTGAAGCCTGGCTTTAACTGTGTAGGCAGCAGAGATGGAAAGAATTGAGCTGCTCTAATAAATTTACTTTTGTTTTTTTGTTTTTTAACCTGAGCTCAATAACTCCCAGTATTTAAGAAAGAACTGTATCTTTTCAGCTCTTCCGACATTTTTTTTCTTTCTTCAACAATCACTTTTTACAAATGTGTGTCTGTTTAATTGTACAGATTTGTAGCTATGTAATAAAGAAGCTGGTTTTCAAGTTACTGATTGCAGATTACAAGAAAATCTCAATATTACAATGACAATGGAAATGTCTTTTGCAATTTAGTAATCTCTTTTGAAAGATATACATCATAATCCTCCTCTTTCACACAGGAAAGAATAGAGGTAAAACTTTACAAAGACTGATGACTCTTTCCTCTGTGAAACTCCTCAAACCTAGTCCTGGAATCTGCACTCATGCTGATTTTTCATTTAAGTCAGTGCAAATTACATTCATGTTTAAGTGGAGCTCTTAGGTGTCCACAAAGTAAGTGTGTCCAGAACGCCACACCCTAAGATACACAAGAATGGTCATGGGATGGTGATCACTTCCTATATGAAACCTTCATAGAATTTATGTTCTTGTTAAGTGGGCAGAATAGATATTTTTAATTTTTTTATTTCAGGCTACTTGGAACTAGGGCAGGAAGTATTGAATCAAGTTAGATCATATTTGAAGGACTATTTCATGGTGTCTAATATTCTTTGCCTTCTTAATCTACTATTCCCATCAGAAAACAGTTAGGAGTATCTGTCACAGAGCCAGATGAGTATCTTACATTGGTTTCCTGAAATAAACTGTAACAGCAAAAGATCTGCATTATCTTAGGGGAAAATATACCTCAAATATTTTAAAAGTATGTGGTAAATATGTACTACAGCAAAATTAATCCCTATGGAGTTAGAAATTGTTATACTAGAGATCACAGCTTCCTCGAAGAGCTTCTTTCTTCCTTGGTCAGGCACACGTGAAACAGAGGGGGAAAGAGTACAAGAAACAAAACAACTGAAGCAGAGTCTAATATCTTTCTTCTGCTTATGTGATCTATCTCAATATTCTTCAGAAAGTCTGAGCATACTTTTCTGAATTGGTCCATCAGAAAAACACATCCAGGCTTTGAGGCTGCTGGTTTTCTCTAATAAAAGCCAATGTCCCATGGCATTCTCATCAATTCCTCACCACTAAATTGTCACAGTGTAGGGTAGTGTATTAAAAATAATTGTCTTTTCCAATTTCAGTGTAAATGGTCAGTTCTGAAAAGGAAAAAAAATGCTGTAAAACTGCACAGTATTGAAGATAAAGGTTTAAAAGGCATCTGAGATAGTTCAACTCAGTGGAACTGATGGGCCAAATTTTAAATTTTGTTTAGCTGTGAATTTACTGATGCTTGAATTAAAATTGCTTCCGTAACTTGAAATTACTGATATAGTTTTCAATAAAGTTAAATTGTACAAAATCTGAATGTCCCTTGTCCTGAGGGCAAATATAAACAATATTTTACTCTTCTGGATTAGAATATTAAATTTCTGAATTTTTCATTTTTCCTCTGCATCAGTGTGTCTGGCAACTTTTGCTTTAGACCCCTGAGATGGGGCTGACTCGTGGCTATACAACTGTCACTATTCCTGTATTAATATCCCTCACCTCAGAAAGCACGTTCTGTGGAAGGGACACCTACAGCAATATGCATGCATGCAGCCAGGACAGAATCCTTCCCTCTAGCTACACAGCTGATCTCAAGATCCTCAGGCACATTTAATAATGATTTGTGAAGGAAAGATATTGCTATTAACGGTAGTAACTTGAATGAGTGAATTGCCAACATTCACCAGCCTATGAAGTCTACTGATATTTTTTAATTAAAAGAGAGACAGAAGACTCAACCAATTTAAATTGATTTGATTTGAATGACATAGGTGCCTTCTAAATCAAGTATCTATATTCCTGAGATTGGTATTTTTTTGCTCCTATACTAAAGTGAACAAAGAAAACAAATTTTAAAATGTACTCTAAATCCCTCTGTAACTCTATTCTCTTTTACACAGGATTTATCTACAGTGTGGATTTAACTTTAAACTTCTAAGAGTTACTGATAAAATAATTTTTCGACAAGATGAGAGTGTCTACAATGTCTCTAGCTAAATATTTTGAATAAAAAAATAAAGAAGCTTGCTCTTTACTATTCTTATCTCATCTAACATATCTGTCATTTAACACGAAGTATTTTGGAAATGATGTATAAATAGAAGCTGTCACTTTGAGGAGATGGTGGACACTTATAAATGAATAAAACTTATGAAAAACCTCTCTTGAATCAAAAAAATAGACTCAGATTAAAGAAAAAGAGGAGCTTAACATCATCTGTGAAAGTCTGACTGTGTAGCCTTGGGTTACATGGATTTTACTACAAATTCCAACATACCACCAAGATGCCAACCCTAACTTTGTGAGGCTAGTTGAAGTCCCAGAACCAGAATGAGAGTACGGTTCCTTCTCCTGTTCATGCGCAGGAAAGCCATGGGAACCAGCTTTGCATCTGGTAGAAACTGGGGGCCCCTGCCTTGCCCAGAGACAAGGAGCTGTGGCTCATCTCCTTGCATGGAGGAAAGAGCTGCCAGATCTGGCTCAGTTGTGCAGCACGTTGCTCCCAGCATGTTACAACTTGACAGCTGAGCCACACAGCAGCTCCTTGTCCTACCTTCCCCATGGCACCCAGGGGAATTCAATGGAGCAGGGAGTACTGTTCAGGAGAGATACTGAGTTTGGTGAGCTACCGAATTAGACAGTGACAATGTTACATTCCTGCACGTGTCCAAAATGTGCCGGTTTTCCTTAAAAATTGAGTAGTCCAGCCAGCTCCAGAAGTGCACAATACCATATAGGTTTGAACACCACACCAATTTGAGTCATGTCCTTGAACAGATGATACTCCTTACAGGAAACTATTGTGGTGGAGTGAATACACAATTTCTTCTAAAGAATTTTACAGAGTGATTTAGATTAACTGCTACACATCATTAATGTTTGACTAAGCACATAGTTCTCATCCTTCAGCAGCAAGACAGAGAGGCACCATATAAGACATCTGCCTAAGGCAATAGACCAAGTCAATAAAAAAAACACAGACTTTTTGCTGTGGTCCTGGCTTGTAAACTCTCATGTAAGAATCAACAACTTACAAAGCAACATGTATTCAACAGGGCCAAGGAAAAGCCAGGACCTGTAAACATTGGTAAACTGGAATTTTAAATTGGAAAATTTAAATTGGAAATTTAAATTGGAAAAGAAAAACACATTCACACATGGCACCCTTGAAAGACCAATAATCTCCATACTAGTTTGTGTTCTCTCACTTTTTACAGCATCCTCTCAAAGAAAGGTTCAGCCTTTAAATAATTAATTCATGCTTATCCTGAATGATCTTTCAATCATTGCTTTGTTTAGGAAAATTTCTTCTAAGGGAAGCAAGTATTTTAAAGAATACAGAAATCTATATAACTTAATGAAATGTAAAATATTTGTCTCTTCTCACTGAACTATTACTTGTAAGAATTATTTCTTACTACACAAAAAGGAACCTGCATGTGAACTGAAACTCCAGGAAACCCCTGTTATCCTAATCACTCAGTTTGAGACTTTAAATTATTCCCATCACCTGGAAAGTAACTCTAAAACTGGTGAAATATTAGTAGAGTTCATTGTTGGAGAAGCAGATTGCTTTTGTCCTAAGAAGGCGTTAAGCTCCTGGATACCTACAATATTCCTGAAGCAGTGTCTTTTCCAGTAGTTAAAATATGTTTTTAAATGAAGGAAGATATCTTCCTCAGTTTCTATAGATCATGGGAAACTCACCTGTAGGTGTTAGAACTTTCCATACAGGTTCTATTACTTGACTCCCCTAGATTATGTATGAGAATAAAAGTGGACCTTGACTCTCTTTGGGATACAAACAATTTTACTAATTGGCTTCATAAATTCAGATATGTTTTTTAATGTCTATAATAAATAATGAAGAAATCACAATACTGATGGTGTTAAAAATGCGTCCCTTTCTGGAGCAATAGACAAACTTATCAATGATGTTCTAGAGACCTCTTGAAAACTTTTTTGTATTAATGTAGATGGATATCTTTGTGTTGGTTGGTTTTCTTTTTTGTAGGATCATAGAATGGTTTGGCTTGGAAGGGACCTAAAAGTTCATCTAGTTCCCAAGACCCTGCCCACAGACAGGGACACCTTCCACTAGACCAAGTTGCTCAAAGCCCCATCCAATCTGGCCTTGAACACTTCCAGGGAGGGGGCAGTCACAGCTTCTCTGGGCAACCTGGTCCAGTGTCTCACCACCCTTACAGCAAAAAATTTCTTCCTAATTTTTTTCTTTTTTTGTTTATGTGGGGTTTTTTTAACAGAGACAAAAAATATGGGTTTTTTATAACTTCGTGGAAAATGGAGGAGCATTATATTCATTTATCAAAATGCAACTGAAAGACATTAAATCATATTTGTTCTTCATACAGAACAATTTTTACTTTTAATACAGAACACATAAACAAATTTTGCCTTCCCATTCATGAAAATCTGAGTCTTTCTGCAACAGCTGCTCTGACAACACAAGAGAAAACCTACCAGTGCATCTCAGCAGGCTGGGATTATATGCTTTTATATTTCATGCTAGCACATCTCTTCTGCTTACTTAACTGCTTAAATAAGAATAGTTTGAACAATGTAGAAAATCCCACATGTAAAGTTTGACCTTTGGAACTGTAGATGTGAGCATTCAGCTCCTAACATAAAACTAAGAAACTTATTGAAAGAAAAAAATCATTTGGACATTTTTTTCTGGCTATGAAGAAAAATATTGAATTTCTGTTCAATAATGAAAATATTCTTCATGTTTCTGTAGATGTGTTTCTCACCTGATCTGTAGCCATGAGACCACCATCCAATCACCCCACAATCACTGTGGGTTGCAGGGAATCTTATGGGCAAGACTAATGCCACAGCTAGTGTGCCTACATTAGCGCAAGTGTATTTTCTCTTAGGCTTTTTTCACTAAAGTAGAAGATATTACCAAATGTATAAATTACAATGTGAATATTCTGGTGCACTGTTCCATAAAACATAATTCTAACACTGATAATTTTTCATGCTGTTTTATACCATGTAGGATATTTTCTTTCAAACTCAATAGCTCTTTTGAAACTTTTTCTAACTGAATACACAAAATCTTCATCATGGTTAGCCATCTAGCCTGCCATTGTCTAGTACTTTAATGGATGTTAACAGACAATTGTTCTAATTGTGGCTATGGACCTTATTGAATTAAACAAGAACTACATTGAAGAGAAAAAATTGGCTTTTACCATACAACGAAATTAAGGGGAAATTATTCCATGGAATTCCAGGTCTTCTTTAAATACACATTCCAGTATTGTAGGAATTTTTAAAATCTTTTCTTCCAATTAAACTGCCTAGATTGTGGGCAGACTTCTTATAGACAAGCTTTTATCCTAACTAAGATAAAAAAAACATTCCCAAGTTTCATGTTTTTATAGTTTTCAAATGTCCTTTATATATTCCAAAATCACATAATCTAATCAAGTCTAATCTACCTAGTTCCACTATTCCTGTACAGAAAATGGGAAAATACTTAGATATTGCCTTTGTCTTTCAACCATGAAATATTCCTTTGGAGAACTGGTCTATTTTATTTTTTAATACTGTCACTATCTACCACTTCCATTCTGCTCTGGTAGGAATTAATCAATCTCATCTTAATAAAAATGTATCTTTCCACAGGGTTTCCTTAAAATATTCATATAGAGTACAATCACTTTTAAAACAACTTTTAAAAAGTTTATATCTTTTCAGAGGTTTATGATATAAAGCCTTTTATTTTGCAGAGTAGAGATTAAAAGTTCTGATAGAAACTCAGCAAAAGTCAGAAGATATGCTTTACTGAGACAAAATGGAATTGATTACCTCACTGATCATATCTCACCTCACTGTGTGAAGCAGCAGCTACTGTCTCAAATCAGGCTCAGTATTTAGATGAGTTAGAAGCTCAAGGCAGCAGGTTCCCATATATGCCTGCTTTGGGTATTTCATCCGTCCAGCTTTTGACCTTGTCCTGGCCCTGTGTACCATTTAATGTCTGCTCACATACACTTTTGGCACCTGTACCGTAACTTCTTGATTTGTGACTATATTGTGTCTATTCATCGTGACTATTTTCACAGCATCTGTGCAGCTACTGCAGAGAAATACGTTTAGCATTCTCCAGGAAGTCAAAGACAACTTCATGATTTTTTCCCGTGAATTAAATCTTGCTATGAACAATGATTTAGCATATACAACTTACTGAAAGATAATTCATTTGAAGCATAACTTGAGAAGTAACTTTGAAACTAATAGAATGACTTGCAAAATAAACTTTATTACAAATGCTTGAGTTACACCAATATACAGCGAAGCTCCTGGCTTCTGTAAAATTGTTCATGCAAGTGATCACTTAACAAACAACGTCAGAGCTTAATAATGTAACGCACTATTTAACACATTAAATTATCCTGTTTTTTACTGTTCCTTGAAGGTTAATTAAGTTAATTTTGTTTGATATTTTATGTTCACATTCCATCAATCTATCAGGAGTGATTTTCATTTCAGGTGTGTTACATCTTTGTCCATTCCACCTAATTGATTGTGAGGTTAGCTGTCTGTAATGCAATTTTTTTTAATGAAGACAACAATATTGTCTCTAGCTAAAACCAGCAGTGCTAGGGTAGGCTGGGGTGATCAATACAATCTCCACAAGAAAGAAAAACAAAGTCTCTTGGTCTGTTATTTGTCAGATTACTGACAAAGTATTTAAAAATGTTAAAGATTTGAGACTTCTGACTACATTTGCATTAAATCCATCTTTGCCATCTAATCCTTGGTAAATAAGGTGTCAGGGTTTGTTTGTTTTTTTTTTTTAAAATTGTTTTTACAGATTGTACTTTTTGCACAATACGTCTCTAGGACATACTTCACAAAGATAATGGCTAAGATGTTCTCTTTTTTTCTTTAGTTATCCCCAGTAAATTTAAATAAGAAATTGTTGATCAGCTTCAAAGACCTCATAAAGCTCAAAGAGAAATTGTTCACAATAAACGGAGTAATAGAAATAGAAAGAGAAAAAGATTCTCTAGAAAAGATCTAGAAAACAATGTTTGAAGTTTGAGTCATTTTCATGACTGAATAGACCACAGAAAGAGAGCCTCCTTTGAAAAAATACCTCTCTGATCTAATAATTTTGGCTTCTGAGACTGACACAGCAAACAGAAACTCCTGTATATTGTGCAGTGCTAAAATCCCTCTTTTGAGATACCGCTGTTGGAGTCCAATATCCCAAAGGACCAGGACTCGAGCTCTGGAGCCATCCATGATATTTTTTCTATATTAAAAACATAATAATAATTCTATATGTGAAGAATACCTTGACATTAAAAGAACTGAACACAATTTATTTTATATTCCAGTACAGTATGTGCCCCTTCAGTAGAAATTAAGTTGTTTTTGCAAGTTGAGCACTTTCTTTGGAAATGGATGCTGGGCACTGCAGAACAGCAAAGGATAGGACTGAGTTTCATCTTCCCTCCTTTCATCCTGTTGCAGAACTCAGTGCCTTTCAAAAGAAAATTCAGATAAGTAACCTTAAGCATTTGCATTTAGGGAGAAGGTTTCCAAGCTCTCACAGCTCTAGTCAGTCACAGCTCATTGCTTCTAACCTTGTTTTCTCTTTCAGGATGGATTTTATCAAGCCTCCTGCTTATTTCACAGCCCACATGCTTTGCCAGCTGTCCTTGCATAATGCAAAACTCAAGGCTGTTGCCTATTCAAAAATCAAAGCATCCTTTAAATATAGCATTTATAGAAGCCCCTTTTGCAAACTTTTAAGACGAATATTAACCACAAACAGTAGAGGAGATCATAAGAGATAAGCTAAGATACTTCTCTTTTTTCCTTCTTTCTTTTTAAATCCTCAAGCCAAGCAAACACAGTATATATGTATAGCTTTGATGGCGAATCACCTTCTGTCAATGACATGTTTCAGTTGGAAGGAGCTCTTGACACTTGTCATGCTTGGGGTGCCTAATAGTTTCTTCTGTCAGATGAAAATTGTGTTCCTAGTAAAATGTTTGCTTTAAAACTGCATAAAAACTAATGACTGTATCAAGCTATGTACATTGCCGGAAGCTACAGTCTGCTAGGAGAATTGCTGTTTATTTGGAGGTTTGGTATCATCATGCTGTCAAGGGCCTCACATTGGTGTTTGGCAGCCAGGACAATGAGTTCATTGTGCACTTTATTGCAGGAAACCTTAAAGCCAGCCTGCGGCTTGGTCCCTAGTGGAAGCTGATAATTTCAATGATGATGCTCATTCTGAAATTTTCTAATCAAAAAGTTTAGCTTTGTCAAGCCACTGAATGCCCTTCAAACTTGGGAATGACTATCCAGAACAGACAGGGCAGGTGGTTATTGCCTGTGTTACTTCTGAAATACTACAGTGATGTGCCTTGTAATACAAGTTGAGACAAAAATGTAACAAAACTGCCTTATAAGTCAAACAATAGAATGGAAATGGAGAAAATTCCCATAAAAAAATAGAAACACAAACCAAACTATAAATGAAATCTTCAGCTGTAGCAACAAGATAAAAAAAATGCTTATATTGAGGCACCCACTTCTTTTTTCATAAGGGAATGATCTATGAGAAAAATGCTGGTCTGTCAGGACTGAATCTAAGGGAAAACAAGAGTTTAAGTAGTGGAGGTACCTCTCTGGTCTCTTTTATATTCAAAATAAACTGTAAAACTAAGCTCCTTGCCAGAACCAACCAGCTGCCTGTGTTCTGACGCCACTAAAACAGAAACGGTAGCTTCTGCCTGTGACATTTCTATTTCTAAATTGACACTAGGCCTTTTCATGGGCACTGTGGGAACTGGTAGGTTGCTAGGACGGGGTGTGGCAGGCACTCCTGAGGGCAGCACAACCAGGAGCAAGGTAGACCAGGGGGGAAGCCAGGACAGACGCATCCCTGGGTTTCAGACATCTCCCTAGGGATGGGACTGAGACAGCAGCATGTGGGTCAGCCTGGCTTGACATGGCCCATGGCTGGGCAGGACAGGGCTGTGGCACTGATGGAGATGGTGTCCTGCAATCTCACTGACGCAGGAACCAATGTCTCCAGCTGGGCTGGAAAGGGGTCCTGGGCCATGGGAAGGGTGAGGGGAATCAGCAAGTTGAGACTTGTTGATGCCCTCGAGGACCTTACAGATGGAGAGTGGAATGAAGATAACAAAGTTTTTTTCCTTTTTATTCCTTGCCTGGACAGTCTTTGGAATGAAGCATTTAAGCCTTTTCCAGTAAAGAAAGTTACAGCAAAGGCAGAGAGCAAGAGTGGTCCATGTAGATTTCTTCTGGGGCTGAGGTTCCTGAAATTTCCCTCAGGCAATGCAACCCCCGTCCTTTCTTGCCACTGGAGGGAATATAAATAACAAAGCTCATCCTTTAGTTGATAAGCTTTTAAAAAGGGATTAAAATGTAAAGTAACCTTACTTAATTGATTTTCTTACCCAAAGGCAACCCTGCAGACAGCCTATGCTCTTGACCTTCTTGTCTGCAAGATATCAACTCCTTTTTTATATTGAATGTGTGAAGTCAGCATTTACATAAATGTGATTTTACAGTAAATATACAGTATAAAATTGGTGTCTTTGGTTATAAGCCATTTATTGTTAAGAATTTGTGGAGAAAATCATATTGGATACAAGTCCCACTAAAATGAATAAATAAAAATATGTTAATGATGTTTCAAAATGACATTGATTGCCGAGCATGGACCTTGGTTTTCTGGGAGTCAGAGTAAAGAACTATTTGTATTTTGGGTGAAAAAAAATTTTGGGTGCAGTTTGGCTGAGTTTTCCATCTCCTTGATGTGTCTTTGAAAAATTCACTCTGACCCACTCTTTTCTTTTATTTTGTTTTTAGTCTGAAAAAAAGGGGAATATTTTCTTATTTTATTTTTATTTTCTTTGCCTCTTTATCCAAACTTAAACCCACAGGCTGTTTTCTGCTTGATGCATTTTTCTGGGAGGAAGTTAGATGACTGTTTGTTATATGTTGCATGGTAAGATTGACCCACATGGAAGTAGTTGGTTGATTGGTTGGTTGTTTCTATCACTCAGACCTTTGGGTTTGTTTCTATCTGAGTTAAAGATCTATTCACAGGACATGTTGTCTACAAAAGGATCTCAGAAAGTTCAGCCATGGACAGTTGAAAAATAATTATACATATAAACTCGAGTTCTATAGTTAAGTGTTCCGTGTGTGGTTTTTTCCTGCTTTTGTTTTCAAATAAACTGCTCACAACAGGTTGTATCCTGCAGTATCCAGAAAGACCCTGGGAATTACTGACCTGTCAGCCTCACCTCTGTGCCTGGCAAGATCCTGAAACTGTATCTCCTAGAAGCTATGCTAAGGCATGTGGAGGACCAGGAGGCGATTTGAGACAGCCAGCACGGCTTCACCAAGGACAAGTCCTGCTTGACCTACCTGGGGGCCTTCTATGATGGAGTGACTACACCAATGGACAAAGGAAGAGCTATGGATGCCATCTATTTGGACTTCCATAAAGTCTTTGACACAGTGCTCCACAACATTCTTCCCTCTAAATAGGACAGACATGAATTTGATCGGTGGACTGTTCGGTGGATCACGAATTGGCTGAGTAGTTGCATCCAAAGAGTAGTGATCAATGGCTTAATGTCCAGATGGAGATCAGTGACAAGTGGTGTTCTTCAGGATTCTATATTGTGACCAGTACTGTGCAATATCTTCATCAGTGACAAAGACAATGAAATCGAGTGAACACTCAGCAAATTTGGAGATGAGACCAAGCTGAGTGGTGTGGTTGACAAGCCTTGAGGGACAGGATGCCATCCATAGAGACTTGGACAAACTTGAGAAGTGCACCCATGTGAAGCTCTTGACGTTCAACAAGACTAAGTGCAAGGTCCTGCACATGGGTCGAGGCAAACCCCAGCATTGATACAGACTGGGGGATGAAGGGATTGAGAGCAGCCCTATGGAGAAGGACTTGGGGGTACTGGTGGATGAAAAGCTGGAAGTGAGCCAGCAGTGTTCACTCACAGCCCAGAAAACCAGCCATAACTTGGACTGTATCAAAACAAGTGTGACCAGCAGACTGGGGGAGGTGATTCTCCCCCTCTGCTCCACTCTGGTGAGACCCCACCTGCAGTACTGTGTGCAGCTCTGGAGTCCTCAGCACAGGAAAGACATGGACCCATTCAAGTGGGTCCATAGGAGAGCCTCAAAATTGATCAGGGGGCTGGAGCACCTCTTCTATGAGGACAGTCTGAGAGAGTTGAGGTTGTTCAGCCTGGAGAAGAGAAGGCTCCAGGGAGACTGTATTGCAGCCCTTTGGTACTTGAATGGGGCTTATAAGAAAGACGGGGACAAACTTTTTAGCAGTGCCTGTTGCAATAAGACAAGGGGTAATGGTTTTAAACTAAAAGAGAACAGATTCAAATTAGATATAAAGAAGATATTTTTTATGATAAGGGTGATGGAACATTGGAACAGGTTGTCCAGAGAGGTGATAGATATTCCATCTCTGGAAACTTTCAAGGTCAGGGTGGATGGGGCTTTAAGCAACCTGATCTAGGTGAAGACATCCCTGCTCATTGCAGGGTTGGACAAAATGACCTTTAAACATCCCTTCCAGAACAAAATATTCTATGTTTCTATGATTCTTTGATTCTATGACTCCATTCAAGTTTGATTTTCAGGGTTATGCTTATGTGTTTCTAATGTGTTGAATGCCTCATTGGATTTCAAATTGTACAGCTGTGAGTTGAAATTGTGGATATCTGGTATTTGACACTAATGCTAAAATCTGGATTTTGGCCTAAGTCTAGTAATAAACACTGCATTTATGCATTATGTATTGTATTATAAATATATCCATGATAAAGAAATATCTGGATGATCTGAAATGTAAAAGCAGTGTACAAAGCTATCATCAAATCCTTTATTTAGATGTGGAAAATGTTTGACATGTAAGTATGCCCTCAGTTAAAAAAAAATGTAGCTGAAATTATTTTAAAGCTGAAGTCTGTTTTTTCAAAAGATTGTTGTGAAGACATTTGAAGTCCCTGTATTTCGAAGTGTGGGCATTAGCCTGGGATGCATAAAATATAAATATAAATTAAAATTAATTTTTCTCTGAATTACTATTTTGGGAAGAAAAATTTTCTTTCCTATCCTCTGAATTGGTCTAGACAGACTCTTGAACTTGTATCTCCCATAGGCTAGAGCAACACTGTCAATATTGATTGTAGAAACCCTAAGTCTGTCTTCCTCAAGTTTCAAGCCTTTGGAAATGTTTCTTCTTTTCCACTGGACTAATTCTGAAGCAGAAAAACGTCTCCTGAATTGGAAATTCAATAGAATAATAGAATACACATCTATAAAGAATAACCGAGTTATCTAGCCAATCCTGGTTCAGGGAGTAAAATCCTGGATGCTAATGCTACTTTGGAGTTCAAGAACATGGTGTTCAAAGAAACAGAGAAACAATAAAGCCTGATACTCCTTCGAGGGTCATCATTCCCTTAATAGAGGGTTTCCCTGAGGTTTACAGCCATCTAGCAATATTACTTCACTTCTCTGCATTGAGTCAGGCCCAAGGACAGCTGTATAACTGAAGCTGATGAAACAGAGTTCACTAAAAGGTAAAGCAACTCTTCATATGACTTCGCCTCTTCTAGTTTTCCTTCCATGTCTGATTTTATATATTCAACAGGTTATTGACAATTATAAAATTATAAAACATGAAAATAGAGATTAATGTTTGTGATGCTTTAAGAAAAGGAAGAATTTATCCTGCATTTTTAAGGTACCTTACAGAATGTACCACACAATTAAAAAATTAATTTATGCCCATTAGCCTTGAACCACTTCATTATAAATGGTATAGTAATGATTCAAAACCCAAGCTGATGGATTCTTATCTATCACTACTTGATGTTGTATGGGTAATTTTGATCTCATTGGCTCAATGGAAGCTTTATTGCTAATTACAATGAGACTAAGATTACACTTCAGAATTGAAGCCAATCCTAAGCACCACACCCACACTGAGGTGGGACACCTTCACTCCCCACAGCCACCTCAACAGCTTTGCAACTGCAGTCCAGATGGCAATGAGCCAGGTAATCGGTGGCATATGGAGGTGTCTGAAGCACAGTTTATGTGCCTGGCTCAGATTCAAACTGAGATTGCTGCCAAGCCACAGAAAGTACGCATGTGTCGTTCCTGTGTTTGGAATGGAAAAGGAAGAGGATCTGTCAGACCACTCAAGGCACCGCAGGCCCAAGCTAATAAAATTAAATTCTCAGGCTAGGGTGGAGATCCAGACAGGCACTTACAATCCTAATATGTAGCTTGGGTGGAATACGGGCTCTTGAGTCCAAGCGGTTAAGACACGTTCTGGGAAAGAGAATCCAATACTCAGTACAACCATTTGTACGACTTACACATTTTGTCTGGTGGTGTTTTAACACAGGGTTTATGAATAGTATCTTAGCTTTCAGATCTCCCCACAGAGAATGTTCTGAATTCAGCCCCTCTGTTTTGATTTCTGGTGTTCTAGTATGACAAGATTTTCATCAGAATTGTCCCACTTCAAAAAATAATCTTTCAGCCTTCCTTTTACCTGCTGGTTAGTAGAGTTTCTTGGGAGGGAAGAGATTCAAGTTGGAAACTTTCCACTTGAACTCTTAGTGTCTAGGTAAAAAGCTTAAAAACACAAGACTATTACATAAGTTTGTGGATGTCGCTGATTTGTGTGAAAAGTCTAACACAAATCTCTTGTACATCCACAAAAAACATGCACACATGTAAGTGTTGAATGGATTTCTACAGCAAGTCCTATGGGGTGGCTCAGGTGTTTCTTGCTCAGAATATTAACAGTATCAATCCAGTACTCTTTCTGTTCAGTCTATAAGATACACAGATGCTCAAGTGAATAGCAGTAATGCTACTCAGTGGCACAATAGTGATGCTTAACCTTTGTCAGTGTGAGCCCAAGTTCATGTGAACACTCTAGACAAAGTTTTGTATTTCAGTTGCATTTCGCATATTGTTCTCTTTTATAGAATCCCATTTTTTACATAAATATCCAATTCCCTGAGATACCTTTGACCAATGTCCTTGATTAATTTCAAAGACATTGTTCCTTAGAATATGGTCATATCCTGTATAATTGCACTCAAGGGCTCTTGGTCATAAAGAATAACTGTAGAAGAAAAAAAAACAAAAAAATTACTATGTAGGCAGGGGAGTTATTGGGGTTCAGCATTAATAATTTTAATAAGAAGTTCAACAAGTAGAACATCATATTCTGCACATGGTACAACCCTAAATGCCAGAAGCCAGTAACCTGGTTTTATCAACTTGAAACAATGCTTTTGCTATAGTCCTAAACAACACTAGAAGGCAATGTTTTTCATCTTCAGAAAACATGACATCCTCAATATATAATTAAAAATGTGAAAAGTGGATGATTCCCATACTTTAACAACCACAAAAAGCAGATGGAGTTTTTCATTATGGGACCTGATTTAAAAATGGAATAAAGGACATCTGAAATATGTCTGGAGGAGAAGATCAAAAGTGAAGCTTTCAGGCTTCAGAAATCCTTGTTTTATGAATTAATATTTCATAACCTGAAACTTCATCTATTATTAACAGTCTTGGTGGAGAAATAAGTTTTAAAATCTAATATAGAAACATTATTCCATCTTGCTATATAAAAGGGAGATTAGCTTGCTTTCTTGAAACACATGAACAGTACTTTTCATAATCTGGCAATTTCTGTCGCAGAGTTTGACAGTCTATCCTTGTCAGTAGCTCTTAAGCTTCATTCTTTTTCCTTCAGAAAAAAATGGGAAATTAAGTATTGTGTATTCAAACCACCTAAAGACTGCTAAATAATAATAAAAAAAAGTGTGTGTGTGTGTGAAAATAAATGCGAAGTCTAGTCTTTAGTGCTAAATTGTTTAAAATTGTTCAGTCCATGACTATGTAAGAAGGAAGATCAGAGGATGGTTCACCATGTAAATCATTAACCTGTCTTTAATAAAATGGATTCATCTTTCTGCAAATATCCCTAAGTATGTGACTGAAAATGACATTATATATGCCACTCACATCTGAGTTTAGGGCTGTTGTCTGGACACAGACCACACAGGGTTAGGAGGTTCGGACTTTGGATCCACTCTGATGTTATACAGGGAAACAGGCAAGAGAGGATTTACCATAACAACTCTTGTACTCCCATGGATAAAGAAATGCTCAATTTCAGGTGCTAACAGTTTCACTGACTTTTGCCAGATGTTACTGTGGAGCAAATTTTGCATCATTTGCAGAAATCCCAGGGGAACCTTTCAAATCTATGGATTTTTGTGTTCTGCCACTTTAAGTTACTACAATTTATAGTCATTAATCTTATTTTTTTTTTTTTTTTCTGAGGAAGACATTCTGGATGGAATTGTACATTTTTCACAACAAACTATGGATTTGCTGTTAGACAGTATGACAGACTTACTTTAGAGTATGGCCATTCCTTTGTTAAGCTTAATGTAGCATAACAAACCTCATACTCTTCTGTTTTTTCATTCTTTGGATCATCACACTGTGTAGTCTCTTCTAGAGGAAATCATTCTACCATTATTCCCTGATAAACTAGAATAATGCAGCTGATGTTTATCAGCAAGATATCTGGTGTTTCAGATTTCCAAGAATTTGACTGAGAACAGAGACGTGTGTAGTGGAATTATTTCCCACTAAAAGGCATTTTAAAGAAATGCTGGACTATTGACTTTAATACTGTCATCTTTCACAAAATGCCCCCTGAGATTTTAGCTATGAAGATCAATCATTATCTTGTAGGTTAAATATGACACATAGCTTTCTTCTGAAGCCTGATAGGCTCCAGATGGATAGTGAGCTCAGTGCATGCCTGCTAATGGAATTTATCTCCTTTAATGACAAATTTGGATGCTTTTGTGCTTATAACACCTGATTGCACAGCACATGCTCTGCTGCAAATTATGGTGTCAATCTGTATTTGACAGATAAATAGAAATAAAGACTAAATTACTCTAGAGGAATGTTCTCCTCCCTCTCTCTTCTGTCCCATCAAAACTCCTGGGTCTTTCACATGACAACTGGTTCCTCCATGATTTCTTACACAAGTCCTGCATCTTTTACCTAAGACCCAGCCTGGTGAGGTATGGCTTCACAGCATGTTATCTGTGTTTGCACTAGTAAATGAGATCTACCTGGGGCCATTCTCTACCACTGTGGTCAGCTGTCCTCAGGTGACCTGTAGCCCTGTTTTAAACACTCAGCATTCTAAATCATACTGGATACTTGCAAACCACTTACTAGGAATCAGCTCTGATCTGTGTTAACCCCCCAACCATGTCCAATTTGGCTAGCTGGCTCAGACTAATACCACGCTAAAGACCACTGAAATATTTTAGATCTATAACCAGGGATGTTTTCTGGCCCTAACTAGTATATATCTGGCCATAATATCTGACTGCAGATTCATATTTTAAATAAAAATTACCTACGAAGCTAGAGCAATAGGATAACAGTAATCATGAAGGAGCTCAGATAAAGGTAAAGTTAATTCAGCTATTCCTAACATTTTAATATTCCTAGTGATTTTTTAAAAGTACAGATAAATATTTTACAAACAGTGGTTTGTTTATTCATTGGAAAAAATGTTTCTTAATAATATTGGGTTGTATTTGAACAGGATGTAATTAAGTTTTCGATTTTCACTTGTTCTGTAGTATAAGTTAGTATTGTTTCTACATTTTTGGTCCTGGTAGAAGTCTTAAAAATAGTCCTTCTACCCCCTTCATTGTTCTTGTAAGACATCAAATATAGACCTGTTTACCCTGTGTTTATAATAAACAATAAATACTCCTACAAGGTCTGATATTGTAACACTTACTTGCGTGAATTGGTCCATCCACTTATGGTGATGTTGAATCAGGATTAAAGTTAAGTCAAGAAGAGCCTTTCGATTAATTTCCACAGCCTTTAAAGTAAATTCTCATGTCAACAAATCTTCTTTGAGTGAGTTATCCAAAGGCATGTTAGTGACTTCAGGTATGTTTTGGCATCTGGATTAGTTCTCATTGCAAAGTGTTCAACAGTGAAAAGCAGTAAAGACTTTCTGTTCTTTGCCAAAATCAGTATCTGTGCCAAGAGAGTTCAACTAACTCAAACTCATACAGAATGATGCCAATTACTTACAAATTTACAACAAATGCCTGTCTGGAACACAGATTTTCAATTCTAGCCCTTATAACAAATTCTAGTATATTGTAGAAATAAAAATGTATTTAGTCTATACGCAAATTAAAAAGGAGAGGGAAAAGGAAGAAAAAGGAAGAAAAAAAGCAGGAAAATTATTGCAGTTATCTTTAGAACAGAAGATGTATTTTCTAGGGTATAATTCTTGGGATTTATCAGCTTTACATGTAAATTTGTTTGGGGTTTGGGTTTTTTTTTTGTCTTTCATTCTAATCAGTCAAAGCCTTGCTTTCTTACTGTAAGCTTTGTTCAAGTTTTTCAATACATATTGGGCCCTTTTAGAGTTCAGTACTGTTATGAAGCACACCTCATTTTAAACTAGAAGGCTTTTAATTTAAGGCTGAGATACTGAAAAAGTGGTATATGATGAACCTCAGCTTGGCTATCTAAGTCAACTTGGTCATATTTTTCAGTAGATGATGTATTCAGTAGCTTCCATGGATTTCAGTGAGCTCCCACTCTCTTTGTGAAACTATTTCCATTAAAAAAAAAAAAAACAAAAAACAAAACAAACGTAATATGTGGCAGATTCTTTGTCTTGACTTAAAGAAAAATATTGAAAAAAGTTTAAAGATATAAATCCCTAAAAATCCTACTTTGAATTGCACATGTTACATATCAGCTCAGTACTCAGATATTGCTTTCTCCCACAGGTCTTAGCCACTAAATCTCTCTCCTAGTTTAGAAAACACAAATAATTTTCAGATTAAAAAAAAATAAAATAAAATCTTCATCGTTTGAGTGCCCTTCTTTGGCCAAGAAAAAACTGGCATTAGTTTATATTTTGATACATATGAGACCATGTGTTTTCCATCCTTCCTATGGTATAATTTTTCCTTTGACTTGTACTTTCCAGTGTGTAAATTCTCAAATTTCTGCAGTGTTTTCAACATCTTTGCATTTCACAGGTGTTTTCTTCTTCATTCATAACATTTCAAGGCAACTCAACCTTTGTCATAGAAATTCTTTACATTGAAAAAAATATTAGTATGGAAAAGTGTAATGTGTTCCCTGTACAAACCAGCATCTAGATATTCAAAACTGTCTACATTATGGAACCATTGACATGTCAGCAAAATACTAGGAAATCCTTCACGTTTGCTGGTGAAAGATAATCACACAGTAGTGATTCAATTCTTTGGTCTGTCTCTATTTGATTTGATGATTAAAAACTAATGCTAAGATCTGCCATTTGAAGGCATAGATATTATTAATCATGCAAACCTGAAGCACTATGCTATATATTTTTTTTTTAATTCCAGACATTTAACTATTTACACATCACAGTTAGTGCTGGTAGCACAGCTTATAAAATTGCTTTATTTTTTCTACTTTAAAATTCTATTTTCAGACATGTTACCTTTCTAAACTTAAACTGGATGGCTTGCAATTTAAACGCCAGGTGTCTGCCTCAGGCTGAATTTCTCTAAAGTTTCAACAAATCTGTTCAGTAGTTTGCTGAGAACAGGGTCAGATGACAATGAAATTTCCATGAAAAATTGCTGAATTAAATAAAATTTGTTTTCTTCAAACTTTTAGATAAAGAACTTCTGCTTTGTAAATCATCTCTCTCAGACACCACCTACTGCCAAACTGGGGGAACAAGTAAACATTTTTCAAGTATTTCTTCTGTAAAACTAGACACTTTTTAACAATCATTTTGAGTGTAAGATGAGGCTTTGTGTCCCAAACAGTTATTTTGTAAATGTAGCTGAATAAACAAAAAATAAATAAAAAATTATCAGTGGCTATATCCTTGAGATTGTTTCTCACACACAAAAATCCAAACACTTGTATAAATTACCTATGTGATGTTAGCATCATAAAGTAGTAGTCCTTACCATATTTTTAATTATCTTTTTGGCATATTAAAAGCAGAAATATTTTCAGTCTATATTATTTGGGAAAATAATAGACATACAACCCCACTGTAAAATTCTGGTTTCAGCAGAATATTTTTTCAAACTCAGCAGCTGCCAGCTATGTAACCATACCTCAGGTCCACTCTTTTAGTACCACAAAAATTATAATTTTATAGCTAAATCTTGGGATAATGGATTAAAAAATAGGAAACAGCTACATTTTAGAAGTCTTAGGTCACTCAAAAGTTATATGAACTGAATGCTCATTTTGTTTTACCAAATGGAAGATTTTAAGCTATTAAGAATCATGTGAGGTTGAATGTTGTACTAAATACAGATAACACGGATTAAATGTTTTGCCTGCTGAAAATTTGGTCTGTAGCTTGCACACAAGCTCCTCCTTGAGGATCTGAGGATTATTACAGCAGAAAAGAAACACCTTGCTTTTAACACTGGATTTTTTGTCAGATTTTGCCAGAACAGAGCTTTGATTTCTCTCTTCTGAGCTGTAGTTAGTGTTCCTGAACTTTTACCATTGACCCAAAATGCTGAAATATTTGGTGTCATTTTTCAGTAACAGCATCATTCAGAGAAGTCCAGGGATGGTCTGATTCAAAACTCCTTGGAGTGAGCTGTGTATTCAGGTAGGCCAGACCCTTTCTCAAATAGCTTCTAGGTCAACGTCCAAAGTGAAGAAAGCTGAGAAAATGAAGAAGTAGTGTATCTGCACCTTCTTTCATTATCCAGCTTTGTGTGCCATATTTGGCCTGGATGAAAGAAGTCAAGGAAGTTCAAAAAGAAGAGGTACAGAGAATTGCACATCACTGGCATGTGTCCATGTTTCTTCCATGTCCACCTGAACAGAGACACTACAGGGAATATAACTCTTTATTGCATAGTTAATTATTTCATTACTTTTAAATGATTCCTAATGTATAAGAAGAATAGAAGAGAAAAACAAAGTTCAACCACATGACGAATGACCGGCTATAGTTTATAGTTTTCTTCATAATGGTGCAGCATGCACTTGTCAGGCTGTGAAGATGCTGCCAAGCATGTAAAATTATCAGAACAAAATAAGGGTAACTGTTTTCCAGAAGACACTCAGAGCTACACCCTTCTACCCCAACAGAAACCAGATTTCATGACACAAACGGGAGTCTTCTCTTTAGAAACAGTGTTTGAGGTATTGATGTCTGGGGTAGTAGAACTGGAGCATGTCTGACAGCCTGATAAAAATGGATTTTTCTGAGCCTTGGGGATCTTATGGAAAAAAACCCTTTCATCTGTAATTCCCTTTATTATATCAAGAGGAGTCTAAAATCAATGTTTCTGCTAATTTATCTACGTAGCACACTGCCAGTTACTTAAAAAATAAAAAAAGTGCGTGAGAAGTTCACATAGGAATGAGTGGGATAAGAGACATGAGAAGTGCCTAGATTCAGAGAGGCATGAAGACAGAGCAGTGCTGGTTTTAAAACTAAATTAAAACAGGAGTGAGGAGGTGTAAGTCAGTTGTGTAAAGTGGCCCTGTAAAAGAAACTTTGTCTATGTGTGTGGGGGGCGTGCACACGTGTGAGGGGAGAATTTTGAATCCATCTGGAATTTTAAATAATCTTACTGTGAGTTTCTACATGACTATTTAAAAAGTCCTATAAAATCTAAAACATTCTTTATTAAATTTAAATTTAATTTGTAGGATTTTTCCCAGGGAGTGACTTTAATCTGTGTTTCTATATCCATCTCCAAATGGATAAGCCATGGTTACTTTTTAATTTAAATACAATTTTTTTCTTTGAATTTTATATTCTAAAATACTTCATAATTGGACAAGGTGGATAACACTGGAAAAAGTAGAATTGAATATTTTTAAATATTTTCTCATTGCTTAGTATCTCATGTCATTCTTGATTATTCTGAAAACTTTTCCTGGCAGAGTAGTGAAATTGCACATATTAGGCAAATCTTGCAGAATAAAGGCTAAATTCTGATTTTACATTTGTAATAATCCTGAAAGAGACTTAACTACTTATCTGTTCAGGACAAACAGTACCACATGACCTCTGATTAGTCATAACACATGCTAACATATATAAAATAAAGTACAACATTCTGGCAGATTTTCTGTGCTTTGCACAAGTGCTCCTTCTTCCTTGCAGAGGTGTGTCTTGCCAAACTGTGTGTCAGTCCAGGCTGAGAAGGTCCCAGCTTAGGTTAGTGGAGAGCAAGATAATTCCTGGTGAGGAAGAGCTGGGTCCCTAAGTGAGTTAAGTGTGGCTATTGATAGCAAAATCATGTGTGAGGGGAGGGAAAGCAAGGGACATCTACTGTCATTAAAATACCAGGAGTATCTCTAGCATTTACTTACAGACTCACTACACTGATATTACAATTAAAATGGGTTTCTAGATAAGGATTCATTGTTAACACTGATAACAGTCATTAGTTTGTAATACATCCTTATATTGCTTTATGCAAGAGGATAAAGGATAGAAATGCAACATCCAAAGGAGAAAATAACAAACAGAAGAAAATCCCATACAGCAGTTATAATGGCATACAGCACAGAACTCTGAGTTAAAGTTGCCATGACAGCTGCAACCCAATTTCATTTCAATTGGTATTGAATTCTCTACATACAGATATAAAGTATGGGTCTCAATATAATGACTATAGCACAGTATTCAGGCAAAGCAGGATGTGTTAGGTAATTTCATAATACTAGTATTCATAATTTCTCACTTTTCCAAGCATTGCCTGCTGTTTTCTCAGAGGGGAGTGAAAAGAGAGGTTGTACCTCAAATGTCAATCTATCATTATCTGTGAAAGAAATTAATGCAAAACATTTTCCTTGGAGTGCAAACCATCAGTGACAACACTTGTCCATACTTATTTTCAGCTTTGAATTTGCAAGGTGCTCAACACGGTAAATCCCCTTTGAGGGAGCAGTGCTCTGACTAATGTTATAGCTGTACCACAATGTATAGATTACACTGGCAACTACTGTATAGTAATTGCTACATGGTAACCGGCCCCTTGTAATTTTGGATTTTACCATCAGATTGATGGGATTTCAAAATTGCCTTTCAAAATGCTAAAAATACCACTTGTAATAAACTAGAGTTTTATAAATTTAGCAATAAGATTATATGGCAGGAATAGTTCATAATACAAGCCAAGAAGCCCCATTTTAACCTGTGATCTATCTTAGCATATACAGGATGCTTGCTGTTTGATAGCTGGCAGCTGGCTGTTTGCCTCTCTGCTTGTTTCCAAAATCGCTTTGGAAACGATTATTCCCAAAGTGAAGAAAACAGACCACACCATTTAGGGCTGAAGATGAAGATAGTACTTCAGTCCCTGTGGAAAAGTGAAGCTGTCAAGAGGAAATGGACTCCTTAAGCTTCATACCTGCAGGTTCTTGGTCTTAATAAAGAAAGAACATAACTATCAATGCAATATGCAAACAAATCCATCTCAAACAAAATGATTGTGAAAAATTTCAGCTCTAACCCATACTGAAGACAAATTACTCTCTTCCACCTTAGTTACTTTGTATCCTGAAGATAATTTGAGAATGGGAAAGCTGCCAAAGAATAACAACTGTCCTAATAAATGGAATAAATCTGTCACTGCTGTTGTCAGTTTCCAATCTTGTCTGACAATGCATTTGGCTACGTATCAGGGGTAAAATGAGGCTTACAGAACATCAGTTCCATTTAAATTAAGACAGTAAACTCCACCTACTGAAATTCCTTTTGTTGCCTGGACTGTAACTGCAGCATTTTCAAGGAAGTTGTCTGCTTCTATCAGGAATTCAGCCTCATCAACACTTGAAATGTCTTTCTCTATACTCCCATCCAAACCAACTTGCTATCAGCAGACATCTTGAAATACTGGGTATGGATCTAAAGGAAGCAGGTTCTCATTTCTCATTAAATTAAGCATATGACTAGAATCACAAGAGATTGAAGCAATCAGACCCTTCCTATTAAAATTTTATGTCACTGCAGGATGTTGAGCTGGTACAACTCAATATAATACTCTGCAAGTCAATAGAACTGTGAGGCTTTCACCCTTTTATTAAAACAGATGCGATGAAGGACTAAGAGGCTGAGAAGAGAAAAGTTGTGTACTAACTAGCTTAAAAATAGCTGAGACAAGAACTGAGTTACACTTAATTTCCATGGAGCTGGGGAAGAGGTTTTAAATCACTGCCTGTACACGACAATGCAGACCTATGCATACCCAAGGGCCTATACAGGTCTGGTTTGTGGGGTTTTTTTTGATTTAAAAAAAAACAGATGGAAGGGATTGTAATAGCTAAAGAAGCATGAGCAACCATCAAAATATGGAAAACATTGTTGCATATTAGTGGACAATACTGGCACAAGAACAAACATGTCAAGGGTAAACTTTTGACAGAAATTAGAAGAATTCTAAACATTAGATTTTTTTTATTATAATCCAATGAATTTATTGAACTACATTCTATTACATAATGCAGGAGAAAAATAATCTTTAACATTTTTTAAGATAAGTTAGGTCAATTTATGAGATCAATATGATATGGTTATTTGAAATAACAATTAATTTGATGCCACAACTTAAAGCTTTTAAGCCCTATCATTATATTTATTTTTTAACCACAAAGGAGTGAATGGTAGCTTCTTCAAAACTGTTTCTATGTTTTGCCAATTTATATGACTTTGACCTTCTAAACTAGAATACATTTGGTATCATAAATTACCCATATACTTTCCAACTTGTCTGAATCCTGACATATTACCTGAGAAAGGCAGCTGAAAGAGAACAATAATTCCTGTGAGGGGAAGTATTCCTTTCTGGTACTTACACTCCATACATGCATTTGATGTGAGCTTTCACAATTGCTTAATTTCACAGTGTTTCCTGCAGAGCACCATTTCCTCAGACATGGTGAAAAACTGTGAGCTACAATAGCAGTGCCAGCAAATACAGCTTTTTTCTTACAAGATTGATATGCATAGTGTATCTTTCCTTCCAAAAATACAATATCTTTATATTAAAGAAACAATGTGAATCACATCAGAGCCCACTTTTGCCCTTTTGTTTATAAGTAGAAACACACTATATTTTATATGAAGCTAAGACAATTACTATTGTTTTGATATATTCATATCAAGAATAAGGACACAGTTGTAGGCTTCCAAGCAATAACACTGCATTATTTCTGGATATTCCAAACCCAAAATAATTGAAATACTGCCACTGTTGCTTCAAATATTTTTTTCAGAAAACCATATAGGACCATTATTAAAAGGTAAGCTAAGCACCTCTGCCTTCAAAAGATAAACTGGCAGCTTCATCCCTTAAAGTGTGAAAAACTGTAATAGAAGAATATATTTTTAGTGAGAAAATTATCATAGTTCTGTTGACATCACCTGATAGTATCATATTCTCTCAGCTGAAGGATTGTCCCACCTTGCTCCACAAGCGCAAGCATATTTCTTGTTCGAGGCAGTTGAAAGCAGCAGCCTGATGGATGTGAGTTTGCTGTAGTTTTGTGTCCCAAGGTTCAGTCAGTAGCAAGGCTGCATATGTATTCACAGGACACACACACATGCATGCATATACGCAGACACTGCTGGCCACATGGATCAGCACAAACAGAGAGCAGCGCATTGCCAGCACCCACATAAATGTGCATTGCACTCACATAAACATGAACACCGTGGATGGCCTGATCCTGTTCCTGTGTTCTGGCTGATTGGAATGGAAATGTGATAGTGGCGAAGCTCTAGATTCTCAGCCTACCCAGTAGCCAGTCCCCAGATGTCCTGATCCCATTTGCTGGTACCCATACATACAAGCCCCAGAGATTTTCAGTTGCACTCCAGTAGTTGGTATCTTTTATCCAGCAAGTGGTATCTTTCATGCAGTAGCTGGTACATTTTATCTGACTTGCTGGCTAACTCAGCTTGAAGTTCACCAGCTTTCACACATGCTTACTCAGAATAGAGAGCACACCCACACAAGAGATAATTAGAAAGAGAAGGAGAAGTCAAGGTAGATTTGGATTATGAAGTGCAGGGCTCAGTCTGCTAACAAAAGATATTTACACATGACCAGAGTGTTTTATCCTCTTTCCTCTCAATTTTTTCCTGTTTATTCCTTCTTAATCCACTTTTGCTGCTCCATTTCTCACTTTTGGTCCTCCCCTAAACATCCTATAATGTCTCACACAGTCCCACAACTCCTTTAAAATACCTCATAATAAGTTTTATGTAATGACCAAGTCTGCTTCCTCTGGCATCCCATAATGAGGCCTCTACCTGTTTAGACATAACCCCTTCAGACTGCAAGGTGCTCTTGAAGAGACTGTACTTGTTTCTTGGTGTGCTTCCCACTGGGGACAATGATCCCACCATTTTCCTTGGTTAGTCCCTGTTATAGTTTGAAAGGGGCAGGCAAAATCTTATTGGCTTTTGCTGCCAAGACCCAGTGAATGAGGGGTGGAGTTTAGGCCCCTGTTGTGAAAAGGGGTCTGGATATCAGATATCAGGTATCAGTATTCCACGCCCATTTTCCTGCCAGACTCTTTTAAAGCGAGGAGGACGGGGGGGGGAGGAGGAGTTCAGTTCTCTCTCTCTCTTGCCCTTGTGGTTTCTCTGGAGTTCTTTCTCCTGCCCTCGTGGAGTTCAGTTGAGTTCTTTCTCCTGTCCTCGTGGAGTTCAGTTCTTCTTCCTCTTGCCCTTGTGGTTTCTCTGGAGTTCAGTTCAGTTCTTTCTCCTGCCTCGCTCCTGCACTTCCCTGCGTGCAGCTCGCCGCGTGGAGACCAGAGAAGAGGCCCAGTTTTTAGCTACCAGCTGGCCACGTGGTCTGCAGCATTCCAGCATTCCAACTGCACCGAGTGCTGAAGATTTGGACTCTTTTTCGTCCCATCGGCTTTGCAGTAAAGGACCTTTTCAGCAGCCTGTAACGCCGGTCATCTGAGCTCGGGATGTATATTCTGTATATATTTTCCTTTTCCCCACCAGTTAAATCTTTCTCCCTGTGCCATTAAACCTGCCACAGTTTTGAATTTCCAACTGCTCAGCCTATTGTTTTTCCTTACTCCCCTTCTATTTTCGGGGGGGAGTGATAGAAACAAATTCTGTCTGGTTTGTGGCTTGCCCTGGCCGTTTGCTAAACCAGCACAGTCCCAGGATGATCTGGTTCAGGGTGCCCCATTTATGTCATATACTTCCTTAGACTGGCATAGTTCTGTTGATCTTCACTAGTCCTTTTCTGTTCTTGCTGATTAGTTCTTAAACACATAACTGCAATTTTCAGCCAATGATTCCCATGAGACAAAGACCATTCTCCAAACCTATTATAATTTTTTTCCTCAGCATCTGCACATTGCCAGTTCAGTGGCTTTGAATCCTATCTCTCAGTCTTTATCCACTTTAATGTTTGTTGCTTATTTTTGTTAGTAATATGAATGATCAAGACAGGGATATATGAACTGTTATTACCAGTCAGATGCTCAGTACAGCCCACCTTTGCCCAGAGGGACCTGGAGAAATGTCTGACACATTTCTTTTCCCTTTCTTCTTCCTTTCTTTTCCACCTCCTCAAGTAGCAGTAGTAGTTTTTGTTTTTCTTTTTCCCATTCCTTTCTCCACAGCTCCCATCCAGGTTTTTCTTTGTTCATTAGAAAGTAGATACAACAACATAATGCTCTTTAATAAATATGGCTGTAGCAACTTACTTTTATTCCCTCTGTTTTCTGGATTTGGGCACTGAGATATAAAATGGAAATTACAGAAAACGTGAGTTACTCCTCTCAAATGTTTGTCTTCATTTCCACATCCACCATATTTTTAATTAGGCACCCTATTTAAAAAAAAAAATTACTTAATGAATTATGAAGTGTTATTCTAACTTTTCATAGAAATCATACATGGCATATGATGATAAACTTGTCATTTACCAATGACTAATTTGTCACTTCATGTGGGATTCATTTCAAGATTAAGACACCTACGGTTAGCTGTCTATATAAGCTAGATATCTAAAATCTCATAGTTCATGACATTCTAGTCCATACAGTCAGTGAAGCCTGCAAGAACAACTATATTTGAGACATCAGCACATGGCTGGTACACATGTCACTGGACTTGTGGGAGAGCTGTGTTCTTCTGGAGTGGTGCATGGGGCCCAGTTCAGTTGCAAAAATTTTTTTGCAAATACTTTTGGATTTCAAAAAATTCCTTGTAGGCCTGGCAGATATGATGGTAGACCTAGAGTAGACTCTCTTTTTCTGAAAATTAAAAAAAGAAAAAACAAGGAATCACTTTGTTGCTAGCAACAATAGATAGCATAAAATGAGCAAGCAACTAGAAACTGCCCTGGAGGTAAAATGAAACCCTTAGATACAAAATTATGGTGTTTAGACAACCTAACTGTTTTTCAACAGCTGTTAAATCCTGGATTCACAGTGCCTATCATGGGACATTTGACATCTCAGTAGAGTCTTAAATTTAGATGCCACTACTTTGAGGTTTGAGATTTTTCTTAAATAAGAACGTCTATCATTATAAAAAGCTGTAAGATCATAACAGAATCACAGAATCACAGAATTCTAGGGTTGGAAGGGACCTCGAAGGATCATCTAGTCCAACCTCCCTGCCAGAGCAGGGTCACCTAGAGTACATCACACAGGAACACATCCAGGCAGGTTTTGAATGTCTCCAGTGAAGGAGACTCCACAACCTCTCTGAGCAGCCTGTTCCAGTGCTCCGTCACTCACACAGTGAAAAAGTTCTTCCTGATATTCACATGGAACCTCCTATGCTCCAGTTTGCA
>VZRW01007769.1:15555-58071 GCA_013398125.1 Aegotheles bennettii | reverse complement strand
ACTTGCTGAGGATACATTCTGTACCCTCATCCAGGTCGTTGATGAAGATATTGAACAACACCGGTCCCAGTACCGACCCCTGAGGGGGTACTATTGTTATACTATAACAATAGTAGCTTGTCCCCAAAATAACCACAGCTGAATTAATTAACTGGCTTATTTGCTTATTGAATTGCCCATGATCAAGTACATACCTTCAAAATTGAAATTGAAAAAACATTGAAATAAAAGTGGAAGTCTTCTAATTTGAAGTGGATGTGGAGATCTGAGAATGAGACAGACACAATGTGATCTGACTTCTAATTTGAAACTTTAAAATTATTTTTTTAAAGTTTCCAAAGTCTTCAAGAAGAAAGGCTGAATTGTTTTCTCTATCTATAGTCTTGCTTTGAATCAGGTGATGGAAATTGAAAATGCTCAGGTAGATTAAAGGGCTCTAGGAGTGAAATGTTTCTTATTGATTGCTCATTGTTAGAAGCCCTTTCATTTTGCTGATAAAGTGACTCCAGACTTTCTATTTATTTTTCTTTTGGTGAAAGAAAATCATGTATTCTTTATATTTTTTTTGTGAGAGTTTCTTTTTTTATATCTAGTTAAAAACATAGATGGCGAAGAGACATTAAGTCAACTCAAGGAAAAGACTTGAGATCAGATCTATTCAACTCAATCACTAGAAATACAGCTGAGTCACTCTGATGTACACCATGAAGAGCCACAGCTTGACTAGGGCTGTCAGGTCTTATTATGAAATCTAGGTGTAACTGTTCCAGGCCTATAAAATCGTTACCAGCATTTGGAACTTATTTTCTCTCTGGGCAAGTCAGTTACTCTGACTTCTGTAGCTGCAAATTCTACTTATTTAGCATGTTAAGTGTGAGGTTAGTATTGAAAATGAGAAAAAAAAACAAAACCAGGGGTGGGTAATTATTATTATTGCATCTAAATGTAATGAGAAAGCAGATTTTGACACAACCTTTAAGGTTTCATTCTGCTATTACTTATGTGTGATTTCAGATGAAAAGGTAACAAAATATGTTAAATACAGACAAAAAAACTGTAAATAACTGCACAGTTAGTTTTAGTGAGAGAGCAATGAGAAAAGCAGAACTACACAGACATAACTAAAGCAAAGCAAATTCTGGGAAGTTTTGATACTTGCACTTGATGCCAGTTTGATATTATGTGATATTGGACAGTGCAAGAACAACTCCTCACCTGCGCTTCATCTTCTGACTTATGACCTTGTCTTCAGTCTCAAGTTGTAGCTGTACATCTCAGAAAGCAGGATCTCCAAAAGTGAGTTTTTCTCATTTTATTTATTTTATTTTCCATCAATACTTATGTCCTTTCTAGAATATGATAAAATTAAGCAGGGAGCAGAAAGAGCTGATAAACATGGGGTTTTTTGTGCATAATGTTCATGCAAGGGCCATATAAATGTAATGGCACAAGGTTCTGACCAGTGCCAAGAAGAGGCAGCCTGGGAGAAAGGGAAAGCCCTACTTCTCCATGGTAGCCTAACTTCACATTGCTCCTGTGTTTCCTTCATGAGTCTGGTTTTTGGAGGGACTATGAGCTGTTATTGAAGTGATAATATTAGACAAGCACCACACTAGGCTTCTCTGACTATGCTCTTTGAAATTTTGCCATACTATTGTCCTATATGTATATTAATGCTATTATTTTTTCTCATCAGAAATCTCAGAGATTTATTGACCTTTGTGTTCATATTGACCTTCTTTACCTAAACAGATAATCTCCATAAATGAATTAAAACTGTTAGGATCCCAGATGCCTCACTTTGAAAAGATACCTTCAGCTTTCAAGGTACTGTTCTTTGGTATATATTAATATAATGGACAATGGCTAGTGCATAGAATGAAAAATCAAAGAATGATGCTGGGAGAGATGAAAAATAATAAAATGTCAGATCCTTAAATGCAAATTACTTTGTAGTTCACTATCAGATATTCTTTATTTGCTCACTTCTTTTAATCTACCAACCTCTATATAATGTGTTTGTAGTCTTTCATGAATAGAACATCTTTGAACAGATAAAGGTTGTCTTATTCTAATTATTGGAAATTTGCAAAAGCCAAATATTATGTGTAATTTTGGCTCAATCTAAATTCATCCGTCATCTATCTCCCACCTGGTAATCATGCTTCATCTGTCTCCCACCTACTAATGAAAGGTAGACAAAAGGTCTAGTTCCTTCCCACAGACCTCTAAAGCTGTGTTGTTTCTCAGTATAATCTCACTTTAAATTGCAGAGATGCATGATAGGAGAATATAGTCTAAAAGAAAAAAGAGCATGGTGTTCTCATTGAATAAATGTTAACTGGAACGCATGAGATTTTAACCCTGTTGTTTTTGCCAGCTTGATTCTGTCAGTTGTCTTTCTGAAGGAAAAATTATCATAGTAATTACAAATGAAAGAAAACTAAAATAATAACCCACAATAAATGATCCTGGAATGTCATGAATTTTAAGAGAAAGATTGTTCCTCCCTATAATTTTTCTGGACAGAGCTGGTATTTTCCACTAGCTAAACAGACAGATGTATGAAAGATATTTAAGAGCTCAGCCCACATCAATTTCAGTTTTACTTATATGCCTAAATACCCTTCATATTTTCCTCTTAATCTTGCTGCTTTATGCCCTCAACAATAGAAAAATAGCATTGCTCCTTAGAAATGTTTTGAGTTTAAATACAATAAAGACAAAGTCCTATTTTAACACTAAGACACTTCAGGATCTTCCTCTAGTTCCTGACTCTCTGTTTGGAGATGGTATGCATCTTACAATCCTTGGTATAGAAAGATACCTCAGAAATGTCACAAGAATGCTGCCTGACCAAAGTTTGAAGGATGCCTTGAAAATCTGAGGATATTTTATATCTGTGAAAAGTATTAGCAAGACTGAAAAACTTGAATTTTCTCTCTTCAGTCTATAATCATCATATTACTCCAGTGACACTTCTATCATATAATTCAGTGGGAGAAAACCTGCTTTGTTTCCTTTTCCATCCCCATAATTTAGTGAAGAGTCTAAAGACATATCTCTGGCAATTCAAGAGACAAGCTGTCAGCAAAAGATACAGACAACTTTACCACTTTAGTAGATTCTGTGCAAGCCTGCAACCATGATATGCTGCTATAATTAAAAGAGAACTACAATGGAGGATTAATCAAAGAAATGCCATCTGTCACTGTTTTTGTTCAAAAAAGACATCATATTAAAGGGGTGGGAGCAGACGGAACAATCTGAAGGAAGAAAAGCAGTGCAGTGGTGCAGTAGCATCATCCATGAAGCAGGAGAGAGTTACAAACTCAGGCTGGCCTGGGAAAGCAGTGTCAAAGGACAGGCAATGCAACATTTTCTGCTGAGATTCAGAGATGGGATCTCATTTTTACAGAGGCATCGTGTCATGGGGCTGGCACAGGAAGGCCATTCAGTCTGTTTTGAAGCCTCTGCTTTGCATACATCAGCACCAAACAGAGAAATCAGTCCTGCAAGATGAGGGCTTTTGGGGAATGAAGACAGCTGGCATGTAAGTTCATATGGTGGGTGAGGGTCTTGCCATCCTAGCTGTGCTCACAGCTGAGCTGAAGACTTATGTCTACAAATTCAGGTTTGTAAAGCAGTTGACAACTTCTGTAGCACAGCTTGTTACGGTAAGCACTGAGACTAGACCAACATGCTGAAAGAGTGGATTTGTCTACAAGGTGTTATAAGAGGGTTTTTTTCTGTTTGAACATGAAAGCCACACCTGGAACTCATTGCAGAAACAGAACAAGACTACATCAGGTTCAGAGTTGACACAGCTTCTCCAGACTCCTGCAACCTGGGCACCAAACATTGTCATTCTCTTAGAAGTCCAAATTAAACACAGGAAACTGAGAAATGAGATAAATGCAGACTCAGTCAAATTTAGACATGAGTTTAAGTGATTCAGTTCATACCAGCTGAGGTGTAAACTCCTAATAATAGAGGGTTGTCGAGATGGAAAGGTAAAAGTTATATATTTGTGTTCACTCACATTTATATCAAAATTTCTCAATTTCATATAATTAATACATATACATATATATCTTTATAGCATTAAAGTGATTTACCATGTTTTGGGTTATTGTGGTAGCTTTGGGAATAAGGAACTCCACAGAGCTTTACAGACTTCTATTAGGAAGGACCACAACCCAGGTACATCTGGCTTCACTAGAAATATGGCAACTAGTGATCCAGTTTCATATCTGTAAAAATCTACATCAACTGTCCCTCTCCAGAATTAAGACCAATCAGATCTGCACATCCCAATATGCCTTTAGGCACTGATTAGGCAAAGAACAAAATTGATTTTTGTTTTTCCTATGTAAGTCACGTATTTAATTGGGGTTACTTAGTAAGCAGAAGGAAAATTACAGGGGGACTTACTGATGTTCAAACATTAAAAAAACATGCAGGAAAAAAGAAAAAAAGCAAGAATCTTCTTTCTGTGTTAATACTCACATGCTGACTGAAATTAGATTACAGGAAAGCCTTGCAATGTAATACAACAGAAGAGGTTTCTTGAGAAGGTTGCAAATTCTTTATTATGAAAGCTTCTATGAAAGTCAGCACAAGAATCTGTAACAGATGACAAAGTTGAAATTGTTCCTGCCAGCAGAAGGCGTAGATTAATATGGAGATCCCTTCCAACACAGCTTTTTGTCATTATTACCCCAGCTTTCCCAACATACCCAGTATTGTTCACTTATTGATCTGGGCCAGCCTGCCTAATGCAGATAAGAGCTGTCTGTGCACTCCTACTGAAGCCTGATTCTTGGCTACTGGAATATGAGCATTTTAAAGGAAAAGTCAAGTGCTCTTTGAGGCTGCTGGATACGCAGAGGCAATCTGTTAACCTCAAAGCAACTTCCACGCAACAGACTGTCAAATTGCCTTGATGTTTTTAGTTTGGAGGATTGCTTCTTTAAAAATACCTTCATCTATAGTGCACACTTGAAACATTAGTAAGCCTGAAATTTTCCAGTTCTGAGAGATTCTTGCAACCTTACAAGCTCCTAGATGAAGCTAATGCTTCTGTCCATTGCTTAGCTAGGTACCAGCTGTCCTCAGTTCATAGAAGCATGTTGTATGTGTTGCAGTTATGAGGTAGGAAGAGCCCTGAGACTGAAGCTATACTGGGGGCTTTCTAGTTCAAAACCATTATACTCTGAATCATGCTATGTGATACGTTCCCTGGCACAAGAACAGCTCCACAATACCTCTTGCTTTATGACTTCATACACTGGACATTGCCTCAGCAACAGAAGAGGCTGTAGGGAGACATGAACATGTGCAGGTCATGCATCTTGGCCTGCCAAGAGTTATAGAGGTGATGGAACTCACTTTCTTGTTTCCATTTTAGTCATAATTTCTAGACCATTCTGTTGTTGTGAGCTGAAAGCAACACACATGTAAGGTGAAATGTTTAAAAATTGGGAAGAAAAAGTCTTCAATTCCCACACTTTTCTGAACATTCCTCATCTATGTGTTTTATAGTTTGCAGTTGATTCTTCTTCATCTGTTCGTGTGGTATTTCTTAATGTACCATTTCTTTTATTTACAGTATTTACTTCAACTTACCTATTACATTTAGGCCAGACTTTTCCCTAAGGTTAGAGGAAGAAACAGGCTTCAAGGTCTGGAACACATAAGAAAATAAGCACTAACACTTGTAGTTTTCAGGGATCCCAAAAGACAGTAGAAATGGTTTTGAAATAAATAGTTTGGCATCTAGATCACCTTGAAAAATATGGATTTATCCTAAAACACCTTTCCTAACACAAGAAATCACTTTTGAAACTAGTTATAGTGTATGAGCCTGTGGTGAAGACAAGGTTGTGGAAATTACTAATGTAATTTTCTATGCTGGTTTGAATCAGAGACTTCCTGTAAAATATTATGTGCCTTAATTTCCCTGCTGATAAAACTAGAAAAAACCTTCCTCTGGCTTGTTTAGAGAACTTCCTTTACAAAACTTCTAATCCTTCACTAAGAAAAGCTACAGGGGGCTCTAATAATGAGCATGGCTTTGAGATACTACAAAAACACTATTTTGACTTTCATATTAAACTGAGTGAATAATGTTTTCCATACCACAGATCCTTCTCAGATATAATATGTCCAAAATGTCTGAGTACTCACTATGTTCAGTTTTAAATGTATATAGATTAATTCAGAAGACCAAATGGAAAGAATCATTTAACAACTGGACTCTCTTTCTAGAGTTACCAGAAGCTCCGGACAATTCAGCATTTCCACTTTTATCCTTTATTTTTTATGTTTGTCGCTAGATGGCAGAGTTAGTGTCGTAGCTGTTCATAAAAATCCACAAGAAAAGCTGCTCCCCATTACAGAATAACAAAGCAATCTATTTGTCCATGAAAGGGGCAATGAGTTTGGCCTACAGAAGCAACAAGATTGAAGAAAGCTATGAGCACTGATTAAGCCACTTATTTGTTATGTTTTGTTGCTGTCCAGTACATCACCACTGAATTCACTTATTTTTAGGCAGATTCACTTATTTTTATTCCACTGATTACATATAGCTGTTGCACTCAGGAAGGAATCTCTAGACATCATCTATCTTCAGGTGCAACACACAGTAAACAGAAATTTTGCCATTAGATATCAGTTCTTATTATCTCTATCAGAGTAAGTCACTATGTCTGTCTTTGAAGAGCTAGAGCAAGATCTGTTATGCTGCTACTTCAATGTTAGAAAGAGTCAACATAAAATGCTTCTCAGGCTTCTTTTTTTGAAATCCATACAGGTCTAAAATCCTGCAATACAATAAAACTATACAAGATACCTGATTTGTAAAGAAATAACACCTTTCTACTCTTGTAAAAGAAACCTCTTTTTGGTCTCCATTCCTGGCACTAGTCTATAACTTTCTCACCTGTCGTGTTGCGGATGCATATAAGATCTCCAAAAAGTTTTTACGGCAGGTATGGGATACCTGCAACATCTGAATATTGGCACGGAAAGAACAGTACAAAGATATATTTTGGCCACTAGATGGTAGCAAAACCCCACACCTGCAGAAAAGCAGCCTGAATCTGCAGTTCCACTTAATGCCAAAAATACCAGAACTAATCGGGTGGCAGGTGACCGCCAATATGCAATTCAACCTTCAGATGAGTTTTGCTAGCTTTAGTACTTCACCTCTACATAAAAACAGTTTCTATGTTCTGAATGTGTGTTAGCAATCTCTGAAATTCAAATTTTAAATTCATATTTATTTATTCTTTTGAATTAAAAGAAAAGAGAGAAAGAAGGGAAAGAGGGAGAGAGACCAACTACTGGATATTATATGGATCTCTGGAAGGATCTTAATGAGCACAGAAATGTCCACTGTTGTTTTTCTCGTTGACTGTCTCCTTCAAATTTAAAGTTCAGAAATATAGTGGTCTCTTTCAGAGACATGGGATTTCACTGGTCAACTTTATTTTCCATAGACTTTATTAAGCCCCTCAGATAATTTGTTGGGATGTTTCATCTATATATCTGTTGAAATAGACTATTCCGTATTTAAAAGACATGGTACTTGTTGCTCATGGTAAAGGGAAATATACTGTATCTTAGGAAATTTAAAGATTTGCTGTAGCTTGGGTCTATGATACATGTCAGAATTTACACTTCAGGACTGCTTCAGGCATCAGGAAACTCCTGCAATGCATTCCAGGAGCATAGGGACTATCCTAAAATATAAGGGCCCAAGGAGGTAACAGTGATATGACAACTTTGAAGAAGTATCTGAAGTGTATTAAGAAGTGGCCACCTTAATTTTTTAGGACCATTTATAAATTACTTCAATACCTGTCATATTTTAGGAATTGGCTTGTGGAGACAGGCATGATGTTCTAGGCAGAAGGCTGAGGAACAATTTTGTGCAAATATCTTGACTTGAAAGGCCAGAACAGAATGTTGATTGTGCTAGTATCTCTGGAGTAAAGTCCTTAGCTGTTCCTTAAATCAATGGTATCATATCTGAACTCCCAAAAACATGACTTCAGTGTACCAAAATTATGAGCTTTTTATATAGATAAAGTTATGAACTTCTCCCCCTTCCAATCTTCTACCATTAGGATTGTATTTTTAAAATCTATTTACAGTATAAAGTATTTCAGTAGTTTGTACATGTCTCTGTGTTATAATAATAACCACAGTTCTGGATCAAATGAAGGATTTGTCAGTATTCTTAGAGCTCCTTGGCTTTTTTTTCTATATCTCTGAGTAGAATATATCAGGAATCCTTTGCTAATATTTGTGTAAACCATTATTTGATAAACTCAAATCTGAACAGATTGTGAAAAAATAATTAAAATGGCAAAGTATATTAAGACTGTAAAATAATAGATCTATCCTATCCTCCTAAACTTTAATTATTCTTCAAAACTTTGCTTGTTAATCTTCTGTGCTGTCATAAAGTTCAGAAGCAAAACAAAGCACTTCAGCAGGATGAAAGCAATGTGTTCCAAGTTTTATTTACTGCATCATGAAAACTTGGTGACAGATTTTATCCCTAGTAAAAAAAAAAAAAAAAGAAGATGCAAGATGCTTTTTAATCTGTCAGTCTCACAGGAAAAGTTTACTGCTGTGCGCTTCAACATCAATCCCTTTCTGAGTTTTGCCTTGTCTTGCCCAGGACAAAATGACCCAGCCACAGCAGTGGGTCTCCCAGCACTCCTGTAAACTTTCAGTCTGCTCTCTGAGCCACTATTTGTGAGTGCTCTTCTGGATGAGCACAGCAATATTGTCCCTGGTGTTTCTCTCTGTAGCCAGTTTGCAAAATGTCTGCTGATTTCTCCTTTTTGAGCAAAATATTAAACACTTTGCTATAACTGTGGCTGGTAAAAATTAGATCCTGTGTTTACACAGTTTGATAACACAAATATACAGGAATGTAAATAAAAAGAAAATTCACTTTCAGCTTTTAAAGACTTCTGTTATCCACAGCACAGTTTTGTAGCAACATGGGAACTTGGCAGCAACCTTTGGAAGGGCACATTTGCTGAAGGGCAAGTCAGCTGGTTCTCTTGAGCAAACATCTCAGGTCTGATAAAAACCTAGAATCTTCTGGAATAGTAATATTCTTGCCAAGCCTCCTATTTAAAGACAGAAACCAGCTTTGAAGCAGAAGTGAACATGTGGAACCCACATGTGTTTACAAGTTAACTGGAGCTTATGAGAGCCTCTGGCTGTTTATTCATGTGTCCATCAATAACCTGCCCTCCTGCACACTGGATGTCAGGGTGCTATCCTTCTCTTGAGCTTCTGAGTGCTTAGATATTTCTTGGATTTTGTGTTTTTACAGGGAGAAAAAAATAATAATTCAAAGGAAAGCTCTCAGCACCATTTTACTGTGGTTGATGTATGTGCTACAATTGTTGATATCACTTCATTTCTATCACTGTTAGTGCTTTTGCTGTCATATAGAGGCACATAAGCAAGGACATTCCTTTCACGTAGGCCCACTTTAATCTAAACTTTAGCTGTCATCATAGCAGGAGTCAGAGATAGGGATAGTAGCTCCTGCTGATGACACTTAGAAGGAAATAAAAGATATTGGTGTGGCTAAGCTTTTCTGACTTTGGGGCTGAAAACTCGGGACTGAATGGGGCTGTATAATCAGGAGACCCAACCCAGTGAATATTTCTCTGGAGACTGTTGTAAACCAAAAAACATCAATACCTTAGAGCCAGCATTGACTATTGTTTTTAGTTTCTCCAGTCCTAGCCTGTATTCTTGCAGCAACACAGGAAAGTAAAAAGTGTGTTGATGACCGGTATGGTTATATAGGTCAGCTGAGCTTCCAAGTGTTAGAAAAATTAGGAAAAAAATGGAACTAAGGATTCACTGTTTAAGAGGGGTAAAAAGAGTGACAAAACATGCAAGAATAAAATCAGGAAGGCAGAGGTTCATACTGAGTTTGAGAAATGAAAAAAACAAGTTATAAACATTGGGCAGATCTATCAGAATTCAGGCAAAAGAAAAATCTTGTCCACTACCTCACACAGAAAGTGAACAATGACTAGATGTTAGAGATAAAACTGAAATATTCACTGCCTCTATCATGTCTGTCCTGGTTTGAGCCAGGACAGAACCAATTTTCTTTTTAGTAATTTTACTTGTCAGTGAAGTCTCTTCAAAGTAACAGCATTTTATGAAATTAATAGCACATTTTTCAGTCAGTGTGTTCTTCTAGGACTGATAATGCTTGATGTTTATAGTTATTGTTGAAGAACAGTGTGCAGAAAGGCTCTTACTTATACTTATTCCTATAGCAATCAAAGTCATTGCTTGGTTCTACGAAACTTCTACTGCTCTGGAAACAAAAGGTAGGAAAAGAGGGCACACTTTTGACCCTCCTGTGGGGAGCAGCAGACCAGACAGGTGACACAAGATTGACCAAACAAAGTATTCCATCCCATATATGTTATATTCAGACTAAAGCTGAGGGTTCATGGGGGTCAGGCTCTCTTTCTTTGTCCATGGACGGCACCCTGGGAGGACTCCATANGGGGGGAAGGGGGGAGTGCTAAATTGATTTTGTACATATTTATCTATATTTCATTATTTTCTTTTTTCCAACCCATGCCTCCCTTATTCTCTTCCCTTTCCCTTTCTGAGAAGGGAGAGGGATTAATAGAGAGAATCTGCCATTTGTTTAATTGCTGGCCCAACAAACCTTGACAAAACTCCTCCCTCATGGTACAGCAACACGCTGTGAAAACATGCCTTTTCCAGGCAAATCGACCTTTCTTATAATGCTACACCAGCCTATAGCGATAAGTGTGTACTCAGCAACTGACAATAGTTTTGTATAGACAGACAACCCATGACTGGGTGACCTCCATGTAGGAGAGGTGTCAGTAGGTCATAGGCAAGAAGCTGGGCTCACTGATATGATTGTGACTGGACTATCAAGGTAAGTTTCCTCACACGTTCAGTGTGCTAATTTGAAAGTGATGGCAACAGCTGCTAGAGCCTGTGCCTTCTGTAACTAGCAAGTGCTTTTAAACACCCTTTCTATAAATGCTTTGAAGAAGGACTGCTACTGGATGAAGCACGATCAGAAGGAGCAGGGAACTGGGCTTGTGACAGCTTTTGCATAAGGGGATTAGAGGCTAATAAAAATAGTCTTTAGAAAGTAATATAGTTCTGATGCTTCTAAAAGAATTAACATTAGATAGAGCTCATAAGTTAGTTCTGACATTCAAGCCAGGGAGGCTTGATTCTTACTCCTCACACTATGAGGTTAGACCAAGCTCCAGCAAAATTAGTCCTACGTTACACTTGAGTGATTCCTCTTCTAGATACAATGATTCCTACTCTTGTTTCCTCAAACTCCATACAAAGTATTTTGTTATTTAGACTCTCACATTAAAGAATATCTATGATCAAAGGTGGGTGGAGCAATGCAAGTAATCTGCTTTCCTTATACTGTTTTATTCCTCTGGGGGACTCCACTATGGGAGTCCTACAGCTTGATACTTGAAGAAAGAGTGTATCTTTACATTTCATGTCCCAATTCTGTAATTACCAAAGGTTAATGTAACTAAGGAATACTTAACAAAAAAGAAATGGCAGAATCTGACCTTTTCCTATCACAAAACTTTTCCTGTGACTTTAGGATCTTTTAGGATGCAAGTAAGCACATAGGTAGAAGAACAGAGAGTTAGCACTTGGATTATTATGTGACATTAATCTCCATTTCAAATAAGTAATGACATGAAGCAGAAAGAAAAATAAAATTGTGGTCAACTGCATCTGAGATCTCATCACACTGGTATGTCCTTCTAATTTTTTTACTTCAATTTTTACTGGCTTTTTCCTTCTTTCAGCAACTGTTGTGGCACTTTTTCAACTCTAAACTCACAATTTATTTTAATAATGTCTTTGCTTTAGCATCTAGTGGAACATAATCTGCAATGTTCCTAACTCCCAAATACAGCAGCATTACTGCAATGACTTCAGTATTTCCTTCTCAGTATTTATTTGAGATAAAATTCCATTAAATATCTCAGATCCTCTACATATTTTTAGAAAAAGACCATATGTAATGAACACTGAGCAGTCAGGTACTCCTTTGGAAGTAGTCCCTAACCGCTATTTAATCATGTCAGCAAACTGTGAACATTTCTGGCCAGCCTTATTGCACTACCAGCAAATAATGTCTTTGACATTCCTTCATTTTAGATCTCCCAATTCCTTTTCTTCATAATGAAATAAAAATAGCCATCACATACTCCAGATGTACTTGCACGGGGCTTCCACAACATTTTGTCCTATAGCACGCAATAATATTTTTCTGAGATAAAGGATCTATAATGTACAGTGTATGAGACTTTTTAAAACTGAAAAATAATTGGGAATTGGGATACAAAGATTATTAGGGGATTGGAGTATCTGTCCTAGGAGGAAAGGCTGAGAGACCTGGGTCTGTTTAGCCTGGAATAGAGAAGATGGAGAGGGGATCTTCTCAATGCTTATAAATATCTAAGGGGCAGCTGTCAAGAGGATGGGGACAAACTCTTCCCAGTGGTGCCCAGTGACAGGACAAGGGGCAATGGACCTAAACCGGAACACAAGAAGTTCCATCTAGACATGAGAAAAAACTTCTTTGTCTTGAGGATGACAGAGCACTGGAACAGGCTGCCCAGAGAAGTTGTGGAGTCTCCTTCACTGGAGACATTCAAAACCCACCTGGATGTGATCCTGTGCCATCTGCTTTAGCAGGGGGGTTGGACTAGGTGATCTCCAGATGTCCCTTCCAACCCCTACCATTCTGTGATTCTGTAAAAGTGTGCTTTAACTGGAACACTTAAAAAAACATTTTCAGTGAAAAGATTTTTGTTTCCAAAAGCAACAGGTCTATTCTGTTTCCTAACAGACTCTTCTCCTGAGGACGGTATAAAGGATATTTAAACTTGCAGGATATTCACCTCATACAACCTGAGGGAGGAAATGTTTCAGAACACTGAAGAGGAAGACCCTTTCCTGCCAAACATTACTTTTTAGTAAGTCTGAAAACTCTGATGTTTTCCAAGTTATCAGGGTGAGCAGGGGTGTACAACAGTCTCAAGTTATCAAAAAAATAACCAGATTCTAGGGAGTGGTCACAGAAAAAACAATCTGAAATCCTCCTCTATTACTATAATATCTTAGAAATTCACCAAGATTTTCAGGTATGTATCTTGAGAACACCCTGCTAACCATAGAAGACACTAAGATGTACAAAAAGGTCACCTCGAAAGCAAGGAGAAATCATGTCAGGAAAGGAAAGTAAACCTAGATTTTTGGTCTCTGCAGTTCCTGTCCTCATTAACTACATTATTTGTCCCTACTTGAGGAATGAAACATAAAACAAGGGAAGATGACCTATGAAGAAATGGAAAACTTTCCTCTTTAACTCAAAGGATTCCAACATGATGATGGAGAACTATCTAGTCCACTCTGGTGAGACTCTACCTGCAGTACTGCATTCAACTGTGGAGTATTCAAAACAGGAAAAACATGGACCTATGGGAGTGGGTCCAAAGGAGGACCACAGAGATAATCAGAGGACTGGAGCACCTCTTCTATGAAGTAAAGCTGAGAGAGTTGCAGTTGTTCAGCCTGGAGAAAAGAAGACTCAGGGAAAACCTTATTGCAGCCTTCCAATACTGAAAGGGGACCTATAAGAAAGATGAGGACAAAATTTTTAGCATGGCCTGTTTTAATAGGGCAAAGGGTAGTAGTTTTAAATGAAAAGAGGGTAGACTCAAACTAGATATAAGGAAGACATTTTTTACAATGAGGCTGGTGAAACACTGGAACAAGTTGCCCAGAGAGGTGATAGATACCCCATCCCTGGTAACATTCAAGGTCAGGTTGGACACGGCTCTGAACAACCTGATTGAGCTGAAGATGTCCCTTCTTATTACAGGGGAGCCTGGACTAGATGACATGTAAAGGTCCCTTCCAACCTAAACAATTCTATGATTCTATGAATCTATGAATATACAGATCAAACAGGTTAGATAAATATACAAACTTCCATAATTTGGTAAGACTGAGAATACTTTAGTAACATAGCTGCAGCTCTCTTTACAGCATGGGAGATTGTCTCATCTCTCAAAATCCTAGAGTCAAGTTTCCATAAGAAGCAGAAAACCATTTTAGGTGGTTACAATGATGAAAATATTCATAGCAGATGATGAGAAAACCAACCACAGCAATATTAATGTATTTTATGATGGAAGGACACCACCCTTGGTACCCTTGAAATATATTAATATTTTTCAACATCTGTTACCCATCTTCTTGATGGTACAACATAAATTGGCTGGTTTTAACTTCTTTTTGTGCTGGCTAGACCTACATCTCAAGAGGCACTGTGAACTGTGCTTTTGCACTACTTTCACCATAATTGTTCCTGGGTATATGTAATTAAAACCATCTGAGAAAGCTACAGACTACAGGCATCTCGGAAACACAGGTAATTAAATTAGTAATTATGAAAGATGAGTCATAGTAATGATTATGGAATTTTGGCAAACAAATCTGCACCTTAAAAATTCAGCCTTTCTTCCTCTCTTTTCCTAGTAGTTTTTTCACGGACCTCTAGTGAGTTACTAATCAGTGAAAGAAAGATCTTATGTTCTGTTCTTGACATTTATATGGATATACCCCAGAACATTAGAGTAACTTTCCCATGTCAGTCAAGTAAATATAGAGGGTGCTGACAGTGCTCAGAATTCAAGAATTATTAGGAATCAGCAGGATTCATGGGACTAGATTTGGCACCTGAAGATGCAGATAGATACTCATTAGGATTTCCATAAGTAACTGTGCTCAACTCCCATAGCTTGTCATTAATTAATTACCTGTTTACCAAAGAAAATGTTGGTAGTTGCTCACCCTTAAGACATTCCCAAGGCAGCCATTCCAGACATAAGTCTTGATGACAGAAGGTCTACAGTTGTCATGTATTAGGAAAAAGAAGAGGGTTTGGACTTAAGAAATGTAATGTTCTGCTGCCAGTTCTATACCCAGTCTGAGTTGCTGACAGTTTCCTTTTCCTTTCACACTTAGGCAACATCTCTGGTCACAGAAAATGAAACAAAGGCCTCAGGAAAGAAACAGAAAAATGTATTTTGAGGGAGGAAAAAAGTGAAGCTCTGAGCCAATTTTCTGATGCCTGGTCTACTGAGAAGATTTAGACAGAATATTCTTAGTCTGATTTATGAGGGAATTTTCTGGGCCAGAATAAATTTCTGGAGGTTATCACCAAAACAAAGCATAACAAACAAAAGGAAACAGGGATCATGTGTAAAAAATAGTGCATTCACTTTCTTTCTCTTCTGAAACAACTTTTCAGGCTATTGATGGTGATTCTTTATTGTACAGGACAGCCATAGCATTGTTGGAAGGAATAGTTCGAGACAAAAGAGAGAAAAGAAGCAGAGAGCTAAAACTGCACAAAAATTCAGAACTAGTAGAGGGAAAAACACTGGAAGACAGAAGATTACTGAAAGACACATAATTGACTAGTAATATCCTATGAAATTGAAACACTATGGGATTTAAAAACCAGTGGTAGGTGCATGAAGTTAAGTATCTATGTTTATTTTGAGGAGAGAAAGAACTTGCCTATAGGAAATTTGTGTGTGGAGGTGGAGTGGGTTCTGCGGGAAGGAGGTTTCCTTCCTTCAAAAGATTTTGCTCCTTCAGTCTTGGATCTAATGAGAGCCAAATGGTTCCCGGATATAATAATTTTATAAGGTCTGTTGAACAGACATTAGAACTTTCACCTGCTATAATTTTAGCTCAAATATGGCTTGCCATGAGGAGGAAAAATGCAGCATCCTAGACCCTTCTGGAATTAAATCTTTCAATTTATACATAATAAATCACTCAAGGCTGAAAACCACATTTAAGTAACATCTCATTGAGCCTTTTTAAAAACATTTTCTCTTGGTCTACCATATGTATAAATAGAGTTGAATAAAAATGATTTGTCTTGTTGATAATGAGACTAAAAGCACCAGTAGCAGGATAATAATATTTGCTTTCAGAAAAATCCTGTTAATGTTCTTCAAAATACTTCCTGTCTTTCAGACAATGGAAAGCTGTGTCTTTTTTTTCTTATACTGGAGGAAGGGGATATTATAAGACTAACTCTTCTATATTGTTTAAAGGACAGATTTATTGGTTAATAGAGGTAGAGGACTGTATGTTTGAAGGAGCATGGAAGAACACTTTCAGGAAAGTGCTGTCACAGTGAAAGGTGCTACTGTCTTACTCATTAGGGATTACTGATTTAGATATCCCAGGATGAAACTCTTAATGTTATAAGTAAACACAGAGGGCCATGACAGATATACCAAGAAATAGAGAGTCGTCTCTTTCTATTACTTTTCTCTTTTTATTTTTCCTCACTTAGACTACTCTGCTTTATTTTTTCTTCCAGAGTAGCTTTTTAAAAGTTGTGTTCACAGCCAGATTCACCTTTCTAGAAAAGGCTGGGACTGGGGATATTTTAAGTTCAAAGTTGTAAATGCCAAGGAGAAAGAGGGAGCTGATAAATCCATTGAAACTGTGAGAGAGACAGAGGAAAAAGCTGCCTCTTACAAGAACAAGGCAAATTGTTTCGATGCAACACTAAAAGATTCTCATCTATACCTAGTTCTCCTAAAAAGGAACTTATGTTTGAAAGCAAAACCTTACAATTATAAAATACTAAAGAAAATAGAAGAAATCACATTATGAGAGATAAAAGATGAGAAGACTTTTAGAGAAGAAGCATCCCTGAGGAAAACATTTCCTCCACTGTCCCACTTTGCAGCCAAGTTGCATGATAGTAATTTGAGTGCTTTCTTTTATAGACATCCCAAAATTTATTAATGTGAAAATTTCTCTCTAGATAGATAACTACAACCAATACCTCATAGATGCCCTTATGCCTTGTGAATATATTGAGAAAAAAAGTCAGATCTTTCTTTCAAATTATCTTGCACAGATTTCTGGTCTTCACAATGAAAAGACCATACTGCAAACTAAAAAAGTGCCACAAACAATCTTTCATCAATGATATCTTGCTACATTTACCTCTAGGGTAAACTCAGAGGTGTTGTGGTATCATGAAAGGGTTGAAGAGCCAAAATATTGCTCATGCATTTCTGAGAGCGTATATCTCTCACAGAACTTGCTTCAGAAATTTAAGAAATAGTCAAGGTTATTTTTCCATGTCAGGGCATAACAAGCTATTTTACTCAGCCAAGACTTTTAGGAAATGAGACTGCAAAGCAATGAGCCATACCAAAGGCACAAGGCACATTGGCAATGCTCATTAGAAGGAAGTCGGACTTTTTCCTAGTAGATTCAAGGTACACAAGAGATCAAAACAACAATCTCGTCCAGCTGCCTTCCTTCTGTTTTCAAGCTGCTTCATCACACACTAAATCTAACATTAATTGTGTATAAGTCCACGCAAGAATGCTAATTTAAACAATGCACCTATCACATACTCTTATGCCTTCCAGGCAGTGAGAATGCAGCAGGCAGCTGTTGTTCCAAGTCAGTGTATGGTGGGATAAGAGGTAATTGACCCCGCAGTTGTTAGGTTAATTCTCAAAGGGAAATCTCTTGCACAACTTGTTTCATCTGCTCTCTCTTTAAAAAAAAAATTGTACCAGAAGCATTTTCTTTATATAAGTTATTTGTATACAGTCATCAAGACTAATTACTTGAACAAGGAGTTCCAGAAGCACAGGAAATAAGGAAGCCTTGTGCTCCATATATTTCTACTTCATGCCTGACTGACTTCAGAGTCTAAGAAAGCACAGGCTCCATTTGAAACTTTTCCTGTGTCTGGAACCTGCTTAAAAACTCTTGCCATGTGGGAGAGGCATGAATATGAGTAGTAATGTAGGAGTAATGTAGGTTCTCTTGCAGTAGCTGGTCATCCATTTTCACAAAACAGGTACAGTCTTAATTATCTTTGATACTTTTATTCCCCTGCTGAATCCCCTTAATAAATTATTGGTTTCACCGGGAGGAGAAAGGAAGTGCAAAATTAGGAATATACATGGACAGGCACACTGACAGCAAAAGCCTCATAAACCTTGTTGCCATAGTAAGTCAAGTTAAAAACCCCACATGCAGATGTCAGATAATATAATTTTCTTTACATACATGAAACTGTTGATTTTACTTCAGGGGTTCAAAAATAAATTATGGTATTCTGTAATAAGCAAACCCACAAAATCCTAAAGGAAACCACAAAAACTCAATTGTATTCAGAGCACAGAAGAAAATATGTAGGCCTTGATATGCTGGTTGGTTGGCTCTTAATGTTCGTTATTCCCTGATACAGGAAGAAATGATGTTATGCCCCTCAGAGGTTCCCTCCAAGCAGCATGAGATAAAACCTACAGTTTCCGATTACTGTGTGTGTTTCTGTTGGAAAGAGCCTAAGCCACAACATTTGGATTCAAACATGATTCTGAACTTCCAAATGGTGCTCATGTCTGAGGATTTTGATTTGGCTTGTTATAGAGGTAAAATGACCACCTATTTGTATTTATCTATACCCCAGTTTAAATTTTATGCTTTAAAGTGGGAAGAATTCTGAGTTAAGACTACTAAGAAAAAAAAATTCTTGATCAAATCAGAATTACCGTTTTCAAATACTTCTCATTTATCTTAAGGGAAAAATTCAGAGGAATTTCCTGAATGTAGACAGCGATTGTTTAACAAAATTAATAAAAATGTTGAGCCTGACTCTTTTGGATGAAAGTCTCAATCAATGCTTTCTAAAAAAAATATTTTCTTATTTTTTTTTCTTAATTAAAAACCCCAAAACACTCCTCATAACATTATAGGGCTAGATCCCAAAGCAACTTAACATCTGCCCCTGCCCAGCAGCATCCATTGCCTCTACTGCACCTTTAAAATTCGAGAATGTATTTTCATTAAAAGAATTTTAAAAAGCCTCAGGTTTATATATGCAATGACTTACAACTGATAAGTAGTATATTTGTTTGAACACAGGATACCTTCTAGAATATTTGGAAATAATTTGGTTTAATAATCAAGTAATTAGTAAGGAACATAATTAAAATTCATTAACATAGTTCTGTTTAGACATTTCCAAATGATATGCTCAATGATATAAATTCATGTAAGACTTACTTTATCTATTACTACACTAAAGGTAGTTGACAGTTTATGTTAGAACATGAAGGGAAAAGCATATCGCTTATACAACCTAATGTATACAATAATGCAATCTGCAGCTGCTCATTCTTCAGCTGCTGTTAGGAACACTTTCCTCCTAGCTGAGCAGTTGCCTCTAGTGACTGAGCCATCTATCCACTGTGAGGAAAAGCTGAATATCTTTCATGTTAGCCCAAAGGCTAATAGTTTAGATAGGAAGAATAAAAGTTAGATTAGATACTGCATTTTTAACTTACACAGAACCCATATTTTTACTGAAGGTTCATGGCATTAAGTGGTGTTCCCCCCACCCTTTTCTTTAAAGCATTGGATCTCAGATTTACAAGAAATTATGGCTTTCATCTTCCTAAAAAGTTGGTTTACTTTAAAAGTTCAGATTTGTAGTGTAGAAACAGTCATTACAATTTACTACATGCTAGAATATTTATCATCCTTTTTTAATGCTGATTTTTTAGTATACATGAGGCTCAAAAATAAGGCATTAATTAGTTCTCCTGGGTTTCTTGTTGCATCTATATACTTACACAGAGGAAGAACAGAGTAGCTCAGCAGGGCATGACTGAGCTGCTGATAGACTAAACTTATTTAAGTTAGGTATCAGACAGTTTATGAGCCTTAACCCTTGTGTTTTTTATGATAGACCTCAAGTATTCTGTCCTCTTCTTAAGTGCCATGCATTAGAAACAAGAAGGAAGAACAAGTTTAATGGAAAACAAAGGGAGGAAATGAATCAATCCACTTTGGGCAGATTTTTAGGCTCATTACTGCTAAACAGCAAAGTAGTTCTTATATCTTGAACTCAGAAAATGGCCAAGGCTGAGTTAACATGTGTATTACTTATTCCTGATTTTCAAAATAGCTACAGCAAGTGAAACCTATTTTAAGGCTTCTGTAACCTTACCCAGTAACCTAGTCTGGCATATAGATACTGAGAGATTAGGCTGGTTAAAACCATCTAGTTTCCCCTTATTTTGCAATTGCATTAATTGTTCCTTGGATGGAGCAGAGAGCATGGCTTTTATCTGTGTTCTGAAGGAGGAAAACCACAAGTGGAAGAGGAGACTCAGTTTTGGCTTGACTATATCAGCCCTTAAAGTGATATGAAACAGGATGTCAATATAGCTTCAAAGTACAAGCAAAAAATAAGCAATCCAAATGGTATATATATTCAGACAGTAAGGGAGAGGAGGAAGGAAAGTTTTTCTGCTCAAAAGAAGAGGAAAACTGTAGACCCCTATGCCTTTGAGAACCAGCTGTGTGGTCTGATTTCATCTGTCATTTGAAACCGAAATGGAAGTTTTCCTAAGTACATGGAGAAAAAGTCATTCAGAGAACCATGTTTTATGGTATCTCAAAATGAGCTAGCACATTATATGTTACAGAGGCACTCAATGATCTGACATGGAACTCTCTGCCACTTTGTAGTAACTACATGAATTATTCTTCACCTTTGGACAGATTTCCAACTGTCTTTTATGAATTTATTAAGAACTTGATGGAAAACATAAGACTTGCAGCTGAGAAAAACCATTCCAATGAAGTACTGCTCTTCTCTCCTTTTTTTGGGCACGATCTGTGTGTGAAAAAGAGTTGGTTACTCTCTCTTGTGTGTATTTGCTGTTAGGACATTAATCTGTTAGGACAGTAAGAACCTACTGACAATTACTAATCAACCTAAGTTACATGAGTTTCTCTTTCACATCTACCTTAGGCCTCAAAGCCTGTACCAAGGCAGTGGAGCACATATACAAGAAGAAAATTCTTGAATGGGATCTGTGGGCCAAAAGAAACTTCTAGGGAAAAATGAATCTACATTTCACAAAAATTAAAGACAACCTGAAATTGGAGTTATTAACTCTGAGTAAATCCTGGCATTGCCATAAGATAGTTTAGCCCATTAATGAAAAGAAAAAAAAAAAAAAAAGTGACTTAAAAGTCTTCAAATGACTACCCAGGTTCAGAAAATAATAATAGGAAAATCGAAAATGTGGGGGAAAGGAGAGTGTCCATGGAATAATTTGTCAAGCTAAAGTAGGGAGGTAGCAGTAGTTCTTAGATACACAGGCTCACTCTCTAAAGGACTTCTCTGGGATATGGTGGACCGGTGTTCAGACCCCCTTTCCTTCCATTTCATAACCAGCAAGGAATCTTATGTCTCATGCATTTCAGATTTATGTCCAAAGCACTTATTTATAGGCCTTCTTATAAACTATTTGACTAGTGAATGGCCCAGAAAGTGGAAGTAGATTCTGTTGTCTAACAGTTAGATACGATGGCTAAAACTGTTGCTTCAAATTAGTTAAAAAGGTGTTTGGACCTTTGTTTCTAGCATCATAGTTGAATACATGTAAGTCTAGTCAAGCTGTTCTTTCTATATAAAATGACAAAAATAACAGAAAATAATTATGCAGTATTTTTATTTCTGATTGACCCAATTAAATTTTCCAATGTTTATTTGTAGTTTTACCATCTATATGAAATATCCGCTACTTGTAATACCTTGGTCTTTGTTAGTAGTGTAACCATAATTATTGATCTTAAGAAAAAAGCTTTTCTCTTAATAAACTGCATCTGTATGCATGAAAGATTTTGCCTGTAGTTACTCAGCTGTCAACAAACCGCATGAATTATATGACTTCCAAGGCGGGTGTGAACAATGCTTAAATGTTTTTTCTTGGCTGCAGATATTAGCAGTGGACTTCAATTAGTTGAACTGAGAGATTACTTTATAAAAAAAAAGGAAAGGACTTTTTTTAAAAAAATTGGCTCCTAGAAGAGGATCCGTGTTTTAAAAACTATTGTTCTGAGCTATGGACTTAGGTTTTAGAAAATGATTGTAATAAGACATGATTTGTGACAACAGACCTATTAATTTGTAGTTTTTAAGAGCGCATTTGCCACAAGGTGGCAAACTATGTCTACAGGTTTAAAATGAAAACAAGACTAGAGGTGTCAAGTCGGCTCTGAAAACCTTTTATTTCCTGTGCTCAAATAGAAAACGGTATCATATCAATACCTGATGTATCTCTACTATGTGTGGAGAGGAGGAAGTTTTGTTCTTATGAAACAAGACAGAATGTAGAGCGGGAAAGAGGCATTCACCTGCTAATGCTTTTAACTCACCACTTGTCTTACAGAATGTGCATTTAAACAAACCTTCCAGACCTTCCTGAGAAAGTTCTCTAAATTGCATAAGAAAATAGCATGAGTCTATGGAAGCATCTGCTAAACTTGTGAATAATAGTTAACATAATTATAGGGTTTAGCTTGATGGAACTAAGTTTTGCACTGGGGTCAAAACTTTTCCAACCTAATAGGACATTTTGAATGATATTCCATGAGGACTTTTATGACATGCAAAACCACAGAAAAACTCTTTATAAAAATCTTTTTTTTATAGAAAAAAAATGAACACATAAACAAACAAACAAACAAACAATCTTCCATGGCTAGATGGTGCTAACATACGCATGTTGCAAAGATAAGTGTAAAAGTACAAGTTAACTTGATTTGTGTATGTGTGTGTTAAATAGAATAAAGAGAAGGTAAGTGTCACTATTATTGGAGTATCAAGGAGAAAAAAAACAATCAAAACATCAACTGAAAGCAACCTTTTTGGTCTTTAACAAGCTATTAATGTTTAATAAGTGCAGAGTTCCTTACAGAGAAATCTGAAGAAAGAAATAAGTCTGGACAAGTTCCACTTCTGCCTTTTATTGTTTCACTGCAACTGCATTTAGTAGTCCTGTGTTTGATAACTTTCTGATTGTAACCATCTAGATTAACTCATGTAACTGTAAATAACAATGCAGATAAGCAAAGAACAAGTGCATTTTGAAGAATCACAGAATCACAGAATCACAGAATTCTAGGGTTGGAAGGGACCTCGAAAGATCATCTGGTCCAACCCCCCTGCCAGAGCAGGGTCACCTAGAGTGCATCACACAGGAACACATCCAGGCAGGTTTTGAATGTCTCCAGTGAAGGAGACTCCACAACCTCTCTGAGCAGCCTGTTCCAGTGCTCCGTCACTCGCACAGTGAAAAAGTTTTTCCTGATATTCACATGGAACCTCCTATGCTCCAGTTTACATCCATTGCCCCTTGTCCTATCATTGGACATTACTGCAAAAAGCTTGGCTCCATCATCCTGACCCTCACCTTTTACATATTTGTAAACATGGATGAGGTCACCCCTCAGTCTCCTTTTCTCCAAGCTAAAGAGACCCAGCTCCCTCAGCCTCTCCTCATAAGGGAGATGTTCCACTCCCTTAATCATCTTAGTGGCTCTGCGCTGGACTCTCTCAAGCAGTTCCATGTCCTTCTTGAACTGTGGGGCCCAGAACTGGACACAATACTCCAGATGTGGCCTCACCAAGGCAGAATAGAGGGGGAGGAGAACCTCTCTTGACCTACTAACCACCCCCTTTCTAATGCACCCCAGGATGCCATTGGCCTTCTTGGCCACAAGGGCACATTGCTGGCTCATGGTCATCCTCCTGTCCACCAGGACCCCCAGGTCCCTTTCTCCTACACTGCTCTCCAGCAGGTCAGCCCCCAGCCTGTACTGGTGCATGGTGTTGTTCTTCCCCAGATGCAAAACTCTGCACTTGCCCTTGTTGAATTTCATTAAGTTTCTCCCCGCCCAACTCTTCAGCCTATCAAGGTCTCGCTGAATGGCAGCACAACCTTCTGGTGTGTCAGCCACTCCCCCCAGCTTAGTGTCATCAGCAAACTTGCTGAGGATACATTCTGTACCCTCATCCAGGTCGTTGAAGAAGATATTGAACAACACTGGTCCCAGTACCGACCCCTGAGGCACTCCACTAGTTACAGACCTCCAACTAGATTCTGTCCCATTAACTACAACTCTCTGACTTCTTCCCTTTAACCAGTTCTTGATCCACCTCACTACCTGATCACCAAACCCATACTTTATCAGCTTATAAGAAAACTTTCTGGCATTTTATCAAGACATAGCTAAAATTCCTTAGGAGACCTTTTGGGTGTTTAAAGAAAAAAAAACAATCAGAAAGATAAAAAAATGCAGCAAATTTTCAGTCACTTCTGGGAAGACAGATGCTTCATAATAGGATTGTTAGGACATTAATAAGGGAAACCAGAATGTGAATGTAACGGAAGAAATTGGCTCTTGGCCCCTAACTTTTAGGAGAGGGTCTTACAGTACCTCTTAGAGGTACTGAAGGAAAAGTGTGAAGTGATTATTCCTTCCCCTCCTGAGATTCTATATCTAGTTTTTTTTCCTATCAGATCCAGTCACATTGCAGGCAAATGCTTTTTTAGCAATCCAAAGTGAACAAACCCTAAACTAGTAGGAGTTATGTTAAGCTGCCTTCTCAATGTGGAGTTAAGTGATAGACCTGCTCTAATGGCTTTACAAATGACCCATGCAGGAGGTGTCTTTAAATAGTTGTTGACAGTCAGTGGATCTTTCCTTCTCATTTTTGAGGCACTCCAGTTTTAATGGAAAAAACAGGAGAAAGATGTAATCGTCTGTATCCATTCCACAGAGACTGTTCCTTTATCTGCCATATCAAAACTTCATATAAAGTACAGTCCCTCACTGTCACTGTGGAGTTATGTACAGGATGAAATCCTGCTTTAAGTCTTTCAGAATTTGTGCTTAAAAGAAGGCTTAAAAGTTAAAAATAATGTACTTGGCCATGGATTATTGCCATCATGTTGTTGATAAAAATTCACAATCCTCCCTAGAAAGAAGTTTGTTTACTGTATGATTACACTTCTTGTAAGGAAGACTTTCACCTGTGATACAGATTTTCAGATTGAAGTACCTAAAACTCTTGCCTCTGTGTCTGCAGTTGGTGGCTAAAAAGCCCAGTGTCCTAATAGCCAAGAGATACTGAGTTATAGCTCTAAACAGCTGTGCAGTACATCTGCAAACAAGGACAGCTGAGCGCAGGAATCCTTACAACTGATTAGTAAAGTCAATAAATAAATTCACAATAAAGTTAATAAAGTCTGAAACACAAGGTAATACCTCTGCTCAAGGACATCGGTATGGCATCAATACATGAGCATGTGGCACATGACTGGAATGTGATTTCTAAACATGAATTTCAGAAATCAAGTCGACAGGTAACAAATACATATGTTAGAGGGAATGTAAAGTCCTGGTCACCTGCAGATGGAAGTTTTCCACTTTCATGCATCTTTAGACTTATACAACTAATGATGTGACCTGACTCTAGTTTGGGAGGTTCAGCTTGTTATCTAGGTGCAGCTAGCACTGAGCAGCAGCTGTTGCCATTAATCTGTGAGAGAGCACATAGGACAAGTAGTTGTGCATAATAAGAAGGTTGAAACATGGAAGTGAGATTGTTGTGTCAATAATAAATTAATAATTAATTATTCAGAAGAAAAATACCAGCAGGAAAAGGTATAAAATCTGAGGGAAAATGGTAGATTCAGGTGATGGTAAATCAGCCATACTAAGGATTGCTTTATTTCAAAGAACAGCAGAACTTAATAGTTCTGCACTTCACTGAAGGCAATGTGGCCAGCAGACACTCATCAGGTGACTGTACTGTTGTGTGTGAATACATCTTAGCCTATATTTTGTCATATATCTTCATCTATCCCAGGGCAAGACATAGTTTTTCCTTACAGCATACTGTGCCCATGCCTATATGCACTAGCTAATAAATAATTGTGATGTGCCTGTAAGTGCTGTGTCTGATCCTGCCCTCAAGTCTGCACATTCAATAAAAGAAGCCAAAATGAAAATGACCCAAAGATTTGGGATCTCCCAAAGATATTTGGAAGTTATGACATATACAGAAAATTACTGTGATCTTGATTGAGTTAAACAGACAGACAGATGTTTTGAGCCCTTGCTTCTTGTAAAACTTCAGTTTTGCTTTTCTATGGTTTTAGCTACTCTATTTTATTGGTTACATCTACATATTTTGATGGGCATAAAGTTACATCTTTTCAATTCTATTTCTCCTTAACTACCATTGGAGAGACTTTCTTGAACAGCAAGTGATGCTTGACTTTTTGTGTAGATATAACTTATTGCTTATATATAACTTATAACTCTGTTGATTGCATTGTTTTCATGAAATTTGGTTAATTAAGAACCTTCTCCCAAACTTTCCAGACATGCCACTTTCATTAGTTTACTCTCGATTTACCCAATCAATGCATAAAAGCTAACAAGAACCAACACCCATGTGACTGGCATTGAGGTTCGAATCACAGTTCTTCTGAAATGCTTGAGGTTCCACCTAGTTCTAACTGGTTTTGTCATCTTCAGATGTTATTGTTACCAAAACCGTTAAGATGAGGCTTCAAAATATTTACAAGTTTTTCTTTAATTTCAGCTGTCTTACTCATGCCAAATAGCTGTCCCAGAGCAAGGACATGTTGAAAGAGGAGAATGTGTGCTGGGAGGAAGATCTCCCTCATGTTCAGTTCATTATGGGCGGCAACCCATCAATCAGGCACATCCCTTAAGAAGGCTTTCAAAGCAGATAAACTAAGTACCAGACACACCCAAGACCTGGACTTCCAGCAGAGAATTTCTTTTCCTACATAGTATAAACCAGTGTACATATTTGTAAGAAAAATAAAATCCAAGCAGTTGCATGTTAAGATTCTAACAATAACACTGAGAGAAATAAGAAATGTGATTTTGATCTTGAGTTGATTTGTTGGCAAGAATTTTTTATGGAACTTTGCTAAATTCAAGTGCAAAGGTCAAACGGCAGAATGAACTCATATTTTCTGGTTATAGATTCAATTTAGCCAAGAAATATATGTTAGAGTATATACTGTATAAAGAAGTCCGGCTCAATCCAGTTATTAGAATCTTTTCTCTATTTCTATTCTTTGTATTTCTGTACAGTGATTTCTCCTCTATATTTATAACATGGATGTGCTCTTCCTTCTGTATTCATAATAATAATATTGGGTTTTCATACAGCTTTCCCTTGTTAGAGCTACAAAGAACAGCTTAAAGAAGGTACCACTATTAATGTAATTTTTCCAGGGATGATGAAATCTGGCATTATGTTTTTAGAAACATTTCTTAGAAAATTCATCTTGTGCATATGAACTTGTGGTCATCTCTGTTCTTCACAAGTGCTCTGCCTGGTCCATTGACCAAATCTGTAAGAAAACATAACACCTATTAAGGCAACTGTTACACCTAGGGGGGAAATAATCAAGCAAGTTTAGAGAAGTCTTTCTTTAGGTTGACACTGAACAACTCGACTAAATGAAGTTGATGTATATTTAGAGAAAACGGGTTTGCTTTGCATTTAGCTGAATTTACACAACAGTAATCTAAATTATTGTAAATTCTTATTCCCACAATCTCAGAAAGAATTGAAGCCTGGGATAAAGAATAAAAGAAATTAATGCATGTGTACACAACTTCTGAAAGATCTTCAAGCATTTAAGCCCTAGTTAATATTTAGTGTCTGAAATACAGGTACCCAAGTTCTATTTTCAGAACTGACTGAGATGACTTACATTATATTATTGTGTAATATATAGAAAAACCTGGAATTATTTCCATATGCTTAAACTCTGAATTTGATCCTTCACCTCAAAGCTACTTGAATATTCTTTCTTGGAGATGATTTTTAGGGGAAAAGTGATTGATAAATCAAGACGCTAAGCGCTACCAGCTCCTACGAAGATTAGAAGTGCCTCAGTTCTGTACTTCCTGGATGAAAGTGTCAATTATTCCACTTCAAGGCTTCTGCTTTATTTCTGTGTTTTAAGCAATTCTGGACTTTTATTACTTTTGGCGAGCAGTGAACATGTCTTTGATATAACACAGTCCTTAATTTTGCACACAAAAGAGGTTTTGACATGAAAATTGTAGGATCTTTGGATCAATCCTTAGGAAAGCCAGAGGAGTATTAGACTTCTATTTTTTGTTTTCTCTACCAATTATATGTCTAAATTCTTCCACAAAAAATATCTTGACAGCACAGTACAGATAAGAAAGATTCAATTCTCTGTACGGTAGTAGATGATTATAAAGTGTCTTAGTAACAAAGTTTAGAACCACAAAAGCATATCCCTTGCTAACAGTGGGGAAGCAGTATTTTCCCTTTCATTCACAAACTGATGATCTCCAAGAAACAGATTTTTTTGAGAAATGTAGGAGAAAAGAGAAATCCACTTAAAAATTCTGCAGAGTCAGTTCCTGACAAAGTTCAAACACTGAGGGGTAGCACTTTCTCAACTGTGGCCCAAGATTCACTGTTCTGTGGTCTGGAGCTCATGATCAGAATAGCATTTAGGAGGTTTTTCAATATTTTCAGTTAAGGGAGCAGATAAGAGAATATGATGATGCATGGAAAAAAAATTGGTTGACAACTCATTGACTTAAGGTTTGGTGAACTGCTGTTTTGAAGCATGTCTTAGTCTTTATCTAATCTATTAAATTAAAAGAGATTTGTTTTATTTTATTACAAACAGGGACTCTAGCACCACCACTGATCTGAAGTTAGTCTTATAAATAAGATCTGAAGACTATTATGCTTATTACAATATAATTAATACAAATCAAGAGAACTCTGGCCGCGAAATATTTTAAATGGGAGATGGCAGAATTATTTTGGTGCAATATGGAAGAACATATGTTTTGATGTTCACCTTACATTCCCTGGAGGCTAAGGATGCATTAAAGATTGGTCACTACATCTAAGTATTCCTTTAGGTCTCCATATCAGGGAACACTAGTGGGTGACTTTAGTCAGGGACATACCTGTTCTTTGCATAATTGTGAACCCAAATAAAGCCAAAGCATATCACGTGTTGAGAGAAATTGTGAAGTCCATACGATTTAACACAGTTTAGTTGTGTTTCTTCATGTTCCCCCAAACCAGATGACTGAAACAAGGACAAGGAAAACTGAACTGAGCGAAAGGCAGTCCTGCTTCTGAAGAAAGAAACAGGTCATCACTCATCAGAAGTGTTGGAGGTCATGTTTTGCTGAATGAATGTCAAATTGTTCTTTGATGTAGAAAGCAGACTGTTGCTGTGTCCTTCCCTTCATATAAAGCTGAGAGTGCCTAAAGAGCTGCTAACCAAAGCTAAGAAGGGATTGATCAACTGCAGAAACTAGGTGACAGATGACAGAGAAGTAGGAACATGACGAGGAGGTGTATGCAGGCTCCTCCACCCCAGACAATCTGAAGACATGTTCTATTAGGTTTGTGACTTGTTCAAACACCTTTGATAGCAGAACAGTAAAAAGGTGCTGTATCACATCAGAATGCCAAAGGAGGTCAGAAATGTGTACTTAGGCAGAGAGAGGAGAAATACAAACCTGAAATGGGGTCATCGTGGAACAGCTGTCAAGCGAATGAACAAATGTTCCTTTATTATTCCTGATTCACTTACACACATTTAAAAGGAAAATGAATATATTTTGAAATATTATATCCAGAGTGGTTTTGGAGGGAAACTAGGAGAAAAATCTTGTGTTCGGGGCCCAAATTAAATGCCTTTATGCAAATACGCACAGCATGGGGAATAAACTGGAGGAGTTAGAGATGTACGTGTGCCTGCAGGGCTATGATCTTATTGGCATCATGGAGATGTGGTGGGATGACCCTTATGACTGGAGTGTGGGAATGCATTGGTGATCATTTTCTTCTCCAAGTTCTAGAGGAGTCAACAAGGAGAGGTGTTATGCTGGACTTTGTTCTCACCAACAAGGAGGGGCTGGTGAGGAAAGTGAAGCTCAAAGGCAGCTTTGGCTGCAGCGACCATGAGATGCAGGAGTTTAAGATCCTTAGGGCACTGAGGAGGGCACATGGCAAGCTCACTACCCTGGACTTCAGGGGAACAGACTTTGGACTCTTCAGGGACTTGATTAGTAGAGTACCATGGGATAAAGCCGGGAAGGGGAAAGGCCCAAGAAAGCTTCAAAGATCTTCTCCTTCAAGCTCAGGAGTGCTGCATCCCAACAAAAAGGGAAACAGGCAAAAATGCCAGGAAGCCTGCATGGATGAACAAGATGCTCCTGGACAAACTCAAACACAAAAAGGAAGCTTAGAGGGTGGAAGCAAGGCAGGGAGGTTGGAACAAGATGATCTTTAAGGTCCCTTCCAACCCAAACCATTCTATGATTCTATGGAAAGGGCAGGCATTATTGTCTCGTTCAGAGTTATATTAGAAGTATCAAGTTAGGGTTATGCATAGTCATTCACCCTTATTGGTTTCATATGTGTCTTGTGACTTCCCTGCCTGAAGGAATCAAAATTTTTTGAACTCACATAGACATTTACAGGTTTCTTATGATTTGAGCTTGCAAATATTATGTTGCCATGGATGCAAGCCTCAGATACTGCAGGAGTTTTTCAGTACAATTTCAATAAAAGCACAAAAGATATGGGTTTCTTTTAATCATTATTTTTCTCAAAGAAGAGGCTGTCTGCAGCAGGTACAGACCTGGTCACTCAGCTCTTTTCTCCAGCAACAGGAGCTGTGCTTTACTGTTGAGATGAGGTGTGAATTCCACAGAGGTGTGGTTCAAGACTGTCATGATTTTTCAAAATTCAGGTCAGTAATGGGAAACAAATTAAGTATACTAAGCTCCTGTTTAAAGGATTTAATATATTAACAAAACAACAACAACAACAAAAAGAAGGAAAGAGAAGAAGCAAGCCACCCGACTCTGTATAAACATCTTATAAGATACTAGACTTAGATGCAGAAAAGATATGCAAAGCCACAAAGGATTTTTCAAAATCATCGTCTGCATTTCAAAGACAGAGGAAGGTGAAGGGCCATACCCAAATTCCACTGAAGTAACTGGAAAGTCTTGTGTTTACTTTGATGAGATTGGATCTGGCCTTAAAAACCAATCTGGTTTCCTCATATTACATGATAAATGTTGCTCAAGAGAAAGGAAAAGTAAAGATAGACTGAGGCGTGCGGGCTATGCTTGGCCAGCTGGAGTGGAATACATTGCTGATGATGGTCCTGGGTAGACAGTTATTTGGATGTCTGAAGGTTATTAGATTTCCACTAGCCCACAAAAAGTCAAAAGATATATGAGGTAACAGTTTTGGGCCAGCACAGACTGGTGCTCCTACATCATTGGCTGTTCTTGCCCCAGGCATTAGATTTGTCTTTTTAAAAATCCTTGAGAATAAAGATCTGTTCCTCCAGAATGCATTTGAAACAAGAGTGACCACAGAATCATGACCATAGAATGGTTTGGATTGTAAGGGACCTTAAAGATCATCTAGGTCCAACCCCTCTGCCATGGGCAGGGACACCTCCCCTAGACCAGGTATCTCAAAGCCCCGTCCAACCTGGCACTGAACGCTGCCAGGGAGGGGGCAGCCACAACTCCTTTGGGAAAACTGTGCCAGTGTTTCACCACCCTCACAGGAAAGATTTTTTTTCTGATCTCCAGTGTAAATCTACCGTCTTTCAGTTTGAACCCATTTCCCCTTGTCTTACCACTACACGCCCTTGTAAAATGTCTCTCTTCAGCTTTCCTGTAGGCTCCCTTCAGATACTGGAAGGCAGCTATAAAATGTCCCTGAACCCTTCTCTTCTCCAGGCTGAACAACGCCAACTCCCTCAGCATGTCTTCACAGGAGAGGTGTTCCAGCCCTCTTATCATCTGGGATCTTTATAACATAATCCATTTGCTCCAGAGGTACTCTGATTTACAGCCTGTCCTGTAGCTCAGGGCCTAGCTAAGAAGCTTAGTTAGACTTCTGGATCTAAGTCTTCTCTATCTACTTTGATTATGCAAGTGTCCCAGAAAGTTAAAACTGGGTTCAGGAGGCTTCATGTGCCAGCTGTTTCTGATGTTTGTCCCTCCCAAGTCTGGTATGACCTGCCTCTCCCTCTGCCAGAAAGCCTGCTTCCCCTTTCATCCAGGTTTCTTGCTCAACTCCACCCACTTCTGCACAACCTTTCCTTTCCTATGAGCAAAGCAATCTAACTTAATGCTTCTTGTGTTCAACAGTAAAATCAAATGTTTTCAAATTTGCCTTTATCTGGAATCAAAACAATTGAAGGCAGATTTTTTTTAAAAAAAGATCAAGCTATCTACCCAGTATAAGAAGAAGAGTAATTTTACTTTTATAAATCTTATGCCTTTCTTATTGCTGAACCTAGCATGAAATAAACTTGACATTACTTCACAGCTAAAAGATCTAATGAAATATATAGCATTTTCTCTTTTATTTAGAATTGTATCTTCCCTAGATAGTCTTCAGTTCGGGGAAATTGGATGTTTCTGTTTCCTGACATGAGCTATTGGATGAGTAGAAGGACCATGGTTAGGACTAACTGAAAGGAAAGTAGGCAATTTTGAAAAAGGGATAATCTGGAAGAAGAGTCCCAAGTTAATAAACAAGAGGAGTCCCAGCAGTAGCAAAAATGAGTATCTAATGAAAAATTAGTAGAGGAATAGCTGAAAAGTATGTTTAAGAGCTGACAAGGAGGGTGGGGTTGGGTAAACTGGTGAGAGAAAAATCTTGTGTTATCAGCCAAAAAGAAAACTTTGAAGTTACCTTCAACAGCTGTTTCTAATATTTCCCTTTTCTTATTATCATCAACTTCTGGTAGAAGAAAACCCCATGAACTTTTTAATTGGGAGATAGTAAAATAGATAGTGTGATATCATTTGTACAAAACATGACTGCAGTATAATACTACTATAGGCAGCAGTAAAGCTAATGTCTTTAAGCCAGTTAAATCATGAATTGTTTATCTAACTTTCAAGACCCCCACAACTATCAGCATTTCTTTTTGTGATTTTTCTCTTACCATTCCTTTTCCTTAGATGTCCTGTTGATGTTTCAGGGTTGACTTTAATGTTCTCCCAAAGGAAACAGCTGAAAGATCCAATATGGTTTCTTCTTTAGAAGCCAAGAATGTTTTAGCTCTTTCAACATTTTTTGCATGGAAATAGAAATAAATGACATGTGGAGACTGCTTCGTATCACTGTTAACAATTTGACATTACTTTCCTGAAACACTTTATTTATATAAGAATCAAGTTTTAAATAAAGATACATCTCTTACAAAGGGTATTTATGTGTGATATTCACTATTTGCCAACAGCTGTAGATTGTGAACCTTGGAACTTTTTGAGATCAGGCTACTAGAGCCATAGGCATTGTTTGGTTTCTCTGAGCTTGCTTTGCATCTGAATGGCAAAATTCCAGTCTGTTTTCAAAAGCAGAAGTCTAATAAAAAAATGTACAGAGCATTGTTTTGACTTCACTTCTTTCTGATGTTCTACAGGCAGTTACACATACTGCTGTTAAGAAACAGTCGAACAGATACACAAGAGTGTGTTGGTGACAAAATAGCTAAGAACTCTACTTTCCTGATCAATCCCTCAGCAGTCAGTAATATGCCCAGGGGACAGGTTCATTACATGTGAATTTGATCAGGCTGCTGTTGAAGTTGGATTCTGGACAAACTGAACTATTTGTTGAGTGAATTCTTCAGCATCAAAGAGAAGCTTACACTTCATGCTATTTTCTCAGCTCTGCCCAATCACTTTGTTCTGAGGTATAACCTTATTTACATGTATTCAAAACCAAATGGGAAAAGCAAAATGTTTGCCCAAGATAAAATGTGTAAAAAAATTACTTATTTCTTTTTTGAAATCTTCTGTCCATTATTCTAACTTGAGCTGGTTATTTTAGTCATGTTGCTCTCATTATAGTGAAATGTAGATATATTCTGAAAGTTCATGCTTTTGCTGGCATTATAAATATCTATCTTTTTAGGACCCTAACATTATGGTTCCTTGTGCTGTAGTAAATTTGGCCTTTGCTAAACTTTTGTCAAATTTAGGGAGAACTTGTCCATTCTTCTGAACATTCTTCAGAGGACCTGTGGAAAAGCATGGGATACTTTCATTAATTAACTGCTTTCGCCCTTCTCTTTGTTATGAGGGCAAGTTGCCAGCCTGAATGTACAATCATGTTTTAGCCTACAGATTCAATCAAGGCAACAATCTGGTTTTGTGCTTCCAAATCTTCAAGGTTGGTCTGGGCTGGTTCCTACCTTTGTACTATATGTGAGTGAAAGGACTTCTCTCTGTGGATAGGAAAACTGAATTTTTAGAGTATCATTGTGTTAAACTCTGAATAGAAATATTTTAAATGGATTGTGTGGTGATTTGTCAAGCTAAGGACTCTTCTGATGTGAAAAGTGCTTCGTTGCCGTGCTTTGTCATGCAATGGTTATTTCAGTAATGCAGCACTACAGCGTACTACTGTAACAAACTTTAACAGTGGTTGTGCTGACGTCTAACAGCTTGGTATTGCCCATCCAGATGACTGCTGTAGGTGATTGTAAAAGTAGAGAAAAGAAAGTAAATATTTGGCAGAAAACTTTTGAAACATTGCACTGGAATGAATTCTTGCACCTCAGGATCTCAAAATAGTTTGTATTTATAAATGCACCTATATGGTACCCCACTATAGCCATCATCTTGTTTGTTTTGTGGAGGATTAAAACTCAATGACCTGGGAGTGGTATGACTGAAAGCAAAATAAGGAGTCAGGTCCAGCTACTAGAAAAGGCAAAGGAATATAAGATTGTGTCACTGAACACACTGAAATGACCTGGGTGATGTGGTGCTTTAGCTTGTTTCAGTTCCCCCCATTTCAGGGGAACAAGAAGCAGTAGAAATATTCGAGAAATACATAAGAAGCTAAGAAGCTGCTTCCACTTTATGCAATGATTCTTTAATAATAAATGTTTGGATTTTGAAGGCTTTCAATAAAATCATCAAAAATGTTACTATTTTTACAAGAAATCAACAGAATTTATACACAAGGTGCTTTTGAAAGGGTTGTCAAACACCGGAACAGGAAGCCTGGGAAAGTGGTTGAATTGCCATCCCTGGAGGTGGTATGATGCTTCGGTACATGCTTTAGCATTTCATTTGGTAGAGCTAGGTTAGTAGACTTAGGTTAATGGTTGGACTCAATGATCTCAAAGGTCTTTTCCAACTTAAATCATTATATGGTTCTATGAAATCTCACTGGGTTATAGGACACATAAACCTTTTGAAATTCACGGAGTTTCCAAGTTTGCATGGGACTAAAGCTTGAAAAAAAAGTCAAATTTCTAAGCTGTCTTTTCTAGTTTTTTTCTTTTTTTTTTTTTTTTTTCTGTTGGAACTGCATATAACTGCACTAAAATTGATTAGCTAAAAAGAATGTGATAATGCACTTTGATAGCTTGAAAATCTCTATATTTGCGAACAGGAAAATTATTTAAAATCCCTGTGTACTGTTCCAGACTACTTATTAGATTTCAAAGTTTGGAGACCAATGGTTAAGTTAATAAATTCTAGCTAAATTATTAAATCCTTGTACTTATCTCATGATGATGATTAAACCCTAATTCATGTATGTTCCCAGGAAAACTTGGCGTAGGGCTGCTCTGCCTCACTGTTTGCAGCTTTGAAATAGTTATGTCTGACTAAATGTATGCTTTAACACTCACAGGAGATCAACCAGCACACAGTAAACTAGTTACTGTCACAGTCTGCAAGTTAAATAGAGAAATAAATAAAGGAAATAGCCTTGATTAAGCTGAAAGTTTTCAATTTCACATTACATTTTGGTCCTCGAAGAAAGAAGACCTGAGGCACTCAGAATGAGAACTTAGAGACATTTTTCTTAAGCTTAAACCATGATTTCAGAAGTCCTGCAATAGCAAAAAGTAAGGATTTGTCTGAGTTTGTCTATTTATACCTTCCTACCCACCTACCCATTAAGGCTGGCTGGGTGTACCCAGATCATTTGTGAAGACTCCAAGGGAATTTGGAGTTACAACAGCTGCAAGGTCAAGCATACAAGGTAGCCATTTCACAGTGTGGAAGTGAATATTTTTGCTTCCAATCTGTCCTGGTCTCCAGTTATAAGCAAATACAATGTTCATTGTTAGGATGACAAGCAGCAAGTGCATTGAATATATACGACAGGGAACTTTAAGATTACTTAGAAGGATCTTTTCTTTTTTAAATTTTAAGAGAGAAATGTGGGTTTTTTTCCTAATAAATACTCTGTAGCCAGTTCTGGAAGAGCTTGTCAGGGAGACAAAATGTGTATGACTCCTGTCAGTCTTTGTTTTCCAGTTCATTGTTGTTTTCCTCTTCAGCCATACGGAATAGGTTAAAATTATAATGGGAAGAGTCTGCTAAGAAGTAACTTAACAGAACTATTTAATAGAAAGCTTATGCATTTCTCCTCAGAGATCTGAAAAAGAATTGTTTTTTCAGTCTTTTTTTTTGAGATAATCCTCCACATATAGATAGCAGGGATATGTTCTTTTTGCATGTCTTCAATTCAGTACATTTGTACCTAATCTATTTGAATAGATTTTAGACATTACATAATTGGGTTTTTTTTCCTATTGGGAGCAAAAACCAGAAGTCCAATCTTTTTATTTGTGAATAATGTGAAGAAATATATATTTTTTGTTAAATTATATTTAATTTCCAAAGCAGTTGAACTTCAGAGTATAACAAGTATATTTAAAAAATAATAATAATAAATAAATAAAAAATAATTCTTACTATCTCCCCTTGCATTCTTGTAGTCAGCTGTTGAGTTTAGGAAAAAAACTTTCAATACAAATTTCAATCTTCTTTCCCCATGTTTAAAATTAAAATTTTTGGAAAAGTAACCATTTCGAAAAGTCAGCTCAGAAAATAACAAATCAAAACTGAAATACAAAATGTGACAACAGAAAGCTGAGTAAAAACATCCAAAATTTAAAATTATGTGTTTTAAACCCATTTGTACATTAAAATTTATGACAAATGTTTTTAGAAAGGTTCTCATTTTGTAAAGAGGCCTTTACTCAGTCTACAAATTAATCAGCATGAAGATCTTTTTGGGGAATTAATAGAAAATGAGCAGCAGATGAATTACCTGAATATACCCCAGAGGGATGCTGATCTGACCATGGTTTGTTAATGTTTCCCATCCACTGTGAGTGTACAGAAGAATGTTTCCTCCAAATGACAAAACTGCTACCTGGATCCCCAACATTACCTGTTGCATCTAGGTACTTCACTTTCCACAGGTAGAGTCTTTAACCTCCCTAAATATTTTTACTAAGCACATATCCTCAGCGCCTGGACTATGAAGCTTTTTGCCTCTGGATGAAGTCTCATCAGGGTTCACAAGAGAGGCAGAACACACACCTTGTTCTCTGGCTGCAGTGAGACATAGCTTCAGAGGACACCTTGCCTCTTTTTTCTCTTCCCCTGCCTGCAGAATGACGAGAGCAAGGAAGAGGAACTCTGCTTTTCCTTGGTAGCCTTATAATTGAAGCACGCCTCTGGGAGATGGGAGGCATCACTTCAAAGCCTTTCACTGCCCCATACATACAGCATTCCAGGAAAGTGCCAGAATTTTCTGGGCTGCATGCCCTTTAAATCCTTCCTGTGCTGTCTTTCACACTTTGCATAAAATTATTAAATACACATTGGAGCAGGGCCTCAAGTCAGGGTTTTGGGCTTGTTTTATCTGGGTGCTGCTGAGTCCTGGGCATGTTCCCCTCTGACTCTATCTCTTGGTTTCTCATTCTTTTCCTTTGTACTAAATTAGACTGTGCAAAGTGGGTGATCTTGCAGAGGACATGCTGTAAGACATCAATACCAAAATACTTTATATCTCCCAGCTAGAATCCCATTAAAGATGCAAACTCAATTCCCTGCAAAGAAAGGAGAGCTTTGTACAGGCATTGGAGGAATCATTTTTTTCTGTGTCAAAACAAACAAAAAGTTTTCTGATGCAATGAAATCTCTATTGTAATGGGAGGCTACAATTTCTAGATAATAGAAAATCTGGATTATACAATTTTAAAGACATCCAGCACAAAACCAGAGCAAGACATAACTGAAATACGGGAAATCCGGTGCAGGCATCCACATGGTTTGGGAGGAGTCACTGGAATAAAGCTGGGCTTTTTTATATTCATCTTTGTACTGGCCATGACACAGCCATGAAGCATCTGCACTGGACCTTAGTGTGTTTTTGGAGAGCTAAAGTTCCTCCACACATGACCAACATGGGCCTTGTAGGGCTTTTTAAATCAGGCTCAACACAAATCAGTCAATTCTGTACTGAGCCTGGAGTCAGCAGTTTCTGGAGCAGAGTAGCTACCATGGAGAAATTGTCCCTGAAGTAATAAAATTTATTTGATCTACACTCGGCTTTATATTGAGACAGCTTCAATCTCTACATCCAGGATATAGAATCATAGAATTATAGAATCATTTAGGTTGGAAAAGACCTTTAAGATCATCAAGTCAAACCACTAACTTAACTCTACTAATCTAGCACTACCAAGTCCACTACTAAACCATGACCCTAAGTAGCATATCTATATGACTTTTAAACACTTCCAGGAATGGCAACTTTTCAGGTAGTTGTAGAGAGTAATAAGGTCTCCCCTCAGCCTCCTTTTCTTCAGACTAAATAGCCCCAGTTCTCTCAGCCATGCCTCATAAGGTTTGTTTTCCAGCAGGCCACTTGGGCACACTGCTGGCTCACATTCAGCCAGCTATCGATCAATACTCCCAGGTCTCTTTCTGCTGGGCAGCTCTCCAGCCACTCTTCCCCAAGCCTGTAGCATTGCATGGAGTTGTTATGGCCCAAGTGCAGGATCTGGCACTTGTCCTTGTTGAACCTCATACAATTGGCCCTGGCCCATCAGGGCCCTGTCCAGGTTGGGGGTTAATCCAGCACCTAGGCAAGCAGACTACAGAGAACTGAAAGCTGACTGCAAGCCAGCTGGGAACTAACACATGTAGTAAACAGATGCAATGGTCCAACTGGGAGAAATGGTTATGTATGAAGAATGGTGGAGGGGATAGGTGTGTTCTCCTTTCACAACCTGGGGTCACATGAAGATGATGCATAAAATTCTATCTGCAGCTTTTAGCACTACTTATTTATGATGTAATCTGTCCTGATCAAAAGACATTCCCTGAAACAGTGAAAAATGAGCAGACTTCACTTGATGAGAGAATGCACTAGAGACAAAGGAATTGTTCTAGCTATGTCTACTTCGAAAGCCAATTTGAAACAATGAAAAGGAGTTCTAAATTCTGCCCTGTCCTGAATCACAGCTCTGTCTGTTGATTTGTGCTGTCACGGTTTGCACAAAAAGGTTTTGTTTGGTGCAACCAAATCAAGTAATTTCTCTGATTTTTTTTAATAATTATTTTCATTTTTTTCCAACACAAGTAAAATAACCATAAAGACAGTGATGTTATTGTGTAGCAGTAATTTTGCAGTAATGCATAAATCTAAGTACCCTAATTCCTGCTCAGTAATTTCCAGCTCAGGATGTGTGTGGTAGAATTCCCAGGTGCAAAGTTCATCTGTGGTTTCCTTAATAAAACTGCTGTTTGTGAAGAGAAATTTCAGGGAACTTACAAGTTACGAGGCTGCAAGAACCCAAATCTCTTTTAAAATGCAGGGTAGGGTGGGTTCCTAAGTCCCTCAGAGTCTCTTGATCTGAGAGACTTAGGCACCCATATGCCATTGATTCATTACCCCTTCTCCATCTTCTGGCAGCCTGAGTATAGTGTGTCGATCATATATCCCTGCTTGAAAGAACGCTTACTGCAGCCAGATAAGGAATATTCCTTTGGCTCTCATTCAGATGGATTTGAAAAGTATGATTTTTCTTGGAAGAAAACTGAATCCCTTAACTGTTTTCTCCTGCCACCACAGCACAACTACTGATTTACAGCAGCATGAGGTCTACTTTTCCATCTACATAATATTTAGGGAAAGCTTATGGCAACATAATATGTAAATGAGTACAAGCAAAATGTGTTTGAGTTTCCTTCCTGCTTGTCTATACAGACATGATCTTGACAGTATCTGTTTTGTGTTGAATGCTGCGCATCAGGGTTTCTTTACACTGATGTTTGCACTGCAGGTGACAGGTCCTATTTGCCTACTGGGAATAAGCTTCAGAGTTTGCACCATCTGGGGGCAAGAAAACCCAGCAAACCCACTCCCTCCTGGAGTAAAGCAGGCACCAGAATTGGTACCATCACCTCACTGGATGTTTACTAGAGGAAGCCAACTGTAAAACCTGGATGACTCTCCTGAAAAATGGTGCCGGGCAGATGCTGTGAATCAATATGTTTGGGTAGCCTAACCTTACCTCTTCCCTAGCTGGCAGAGAAATTTTTTTCCTGGGCTGCTCTGAATATTTCTCTGCTTTCCAGCCAGTCGTATGTCTGGGCTTCCCCAACAAGATGTGGGCACTTGCATCTTGTCAAGTCAATTCTCTGCTTTTAGACTTTCCCCAATCTACTTCTCATTTCTGTAATTACACATGTAGACTCAGAGGATCAAAGACATAAAGGAAACAGCAACAGAAGAAACAGAAAAATATATTAAATAGCTTCAAGATTAATGATTTTTCACTTATTCTGCTTTTTATTTTTTTCCTGAGCTCTGCTACCTTTCTGGTATTTACCCATTTCTTTTCCTTTGCATGCCAGTGGTCAGGGACTGAAAACATGCTCTACTGGTCAGAGCAAACAGCTTTTGAATTTTTACATGTTTTCAATCTGAAACATTCCTTACTTTCACAGGATGAGAATTGTAAGGCTCCCTTTCAACTTCTTGTAATTTATTACTTCTTTCATGAAAGGATTGAATGCATTTGCTACAAGCCCAGTCTTGCATTCAGTATAGCCCCCAAACTTTTGCCAGTTGCAATGTGAATTTTTGTGAACATACTTTTCATGCAATGCAGTTTGGTGGGTCTTTGGGATAGCATTCTGATACTTCACCAGAATTCAATATAACCATACAGTCACTGGATAAAACACAGTTATCAACAAAAATGTTATTGTTTTTCACAGATATGGACTTCAGCATAAGTCCTTTTGCAAAAAGCAACAGCACGCAGTTAACTGGTATTAACAGTATAAATATATTAAGGTCTTCATCCCAACAAACCATATCATTAGATAAACACGTATCCTTAATTAAGAGTATTTTGCTGATGGAGCAAATTATTATTATTATATAGATTGTATCATTAGTTAATTTTTCTCACTCTTACATGCTGGTGGTTTTCTACATGGAGTCTACGTTGCCTCAGTATCCAGCTCATACATACATAATTTTCTCTGCTAGATTGAAAAAACAAAACAAAACAACCTACAAAATAAAACATAAAATCATTATCACATTTCTATGCTTTTTGTCAGTGTTCCAGACTGCTGAACTATTTCTTCTTTTTTTTTTTTTTCTCAGACAAGTTAAGTCCATTTAGTTGTTTCATCCTGTCGCTCTCAGGCATGTTTCTTAAACTTTCAATTAGCTTCTGACTCTTTTGTGAACTCTTTCTAGTTGTTTAAACCTGCTTCTTAGAGTGGAGGCACTCTGACAGGACAAAATATCCCCAGAGTGGTAAACATGGCAAATGCAGAGGTAATACAAACTACCCACACACTTTCCCTGGTTTTCATTATATTCATGATCAGCTACATATCCACAGTGTTAACAATCCATTTTCATGTCCACTGCATCCCAGGAAGCATTCACATATTCTAATCGAATTATCTGCATTTTTATTATAACGTGTATAATTTTTATTGTTGTTTTTAAAGACCATATTAACCAGTTCTCTTCATTACTCTCCATTCTTCTCTCATTCATGGTTTAACATGTGTAGGCATTTAAAAATAGGGTGTTTTCAAGATTGTTGAAGAAAATATTGGATGGCAACATAGTCTGAACCAGAAAAAATATCTCTAGAAACACATTGACTTGGTAATTCTCCATTCATGAGTGTATCTGGATACTCGACAGCCAGCCAGGTTTTAATTTTCATAATATGTCATATGTTGATTTTATAATGTACCCTTTCACAGAACGTTGTGTGATAACAGACAAATATCTTACAATGTTTACATATATTGAATCATTTACCTTTATCAACAGGAATGTGTAATCTCATCAAAAGATAGTTTGACAAGAGTTGTTTTTACAAATTCATGTTGACTGACTTTAATTAAATTACCCTACTTTAGATTTTGACTAGTGAAGCGCTATATCAGCCATTCTATTATTTTGCCCTGTGTCAATGTCAAACTGTCAGGCATATAATTACCTAGATTATCCCATTTACCCTTTTAAAATATTGGCTCTCACTTTTTTCCAGTTCTCTGGAATACTCCACTATGCTAATAATA
>VZRW01007769.1:2303-15466 GCA_013398125.1 Aegotheles bennettii | reverse complement strand
CTATGCTAATAATAATAATAATAATAATAATAAATAATTTATTTATGATATCCAGATATATCCAGATAATATACTATTATCCAGAGATTTCCTCATCTTGCTCTTTAAAACCCTGGATCATTATCCTGACCTAAATACTAAATTAAGCCTCCCAAATTCCCTTCTGTCTGTAGGTAATCTTGGAATGGAAAGTGTATCTTATACTATTTTTACACTGGTTTAAAAAGTTACTGAGATTTTTTTGATTAAATATATACAATTAATTCTGCCAATTCACAGCCCAATACAACATGTCTAAGACATGAGTATGTTTCCTTGGCTGTAAAATCACCAGTTTTTCTGTGTTCAGAAAAAAACAAACCCAGGTATTCCTAATAATCCTTTTAACATACCATCTGGATCTAAGCTGTAAATCACATGCAATCCCCAGTGCACCTTGCCACTCTTGTAATTTTTTCACCCATATTGTCTGAAGCCATTGAAATGTACTCTTCCCTTCCTGTCTACGGAAAAATGTATTTCCTTCCACAGAAAACCGTGTTTGGCTTGCAGGGATGAAATGCACCCTCGGTTCTCACCAAATGTCGCGAAGTCAGCACATGATTATCATGTTAACTGGGAAAGCCTTGTTGGTTACCTTGTTTAATGAGCTAAAAAGCTACCAAGTGAATTAACAGTAGATCATGCGTGAGAGGAATTGGGTACCAAGCACAAGCAGCAGACTTTAGGTGTGGCACTCCTCCAACTTACTGTAAGAATCCACACTGTAGGCAGTCCCACCTGAGCTAGTTGCCAGTGCTAGGAAGAAGTTCACAAAATCACAGAATGCTAGGAGTTGGAAGGGATCTCTGGAGATCATCTAGTCCAACCCTCCCTGCAAAAGCAGGTTCATCCAGAGCAGGTGGCACAGGATTGCATCCAGGTGGGTTTTGAATGTCTCCAGAGAAGGAGACTCCACAACCTTTCTAGGCAGCCTGTTCCAGTGCTCTGTCACCCTCAAGGTAAAGAAGTTTATTCTCATGTTAAGATGTAACTTCCTGTCTTCCGACTTATGTCCATTGCCCCTGGTCTTGTTACTTGGCACTACTGAGAAGAGTCCTGCCCATTCCTCTTGACACCTGACCTTTGATAAAATCCTCAGCTTTTTCTTCTCCAGGATAAACTGACTGTAGTCTCCCAGCTTTTCCTCCTAAGAGAGATGCTCTAGTCCCCTCATCATCTTTGTAGCCCTTTGCTGGACTCTCTCCAGTAGTTCCCTGTCCTTCTTGAACTGGGGAGCCCAGAACTGAACACAGTACTCCAGATGTAGTCTCACCAGGGCAGAGTAGAAGGGGAAGAGAACCTCCCTTGACCTGCTGGCCACACTCTTCTTAATGCACCCCAGGATACCATTGGCCTTCTTGCCTACAAGGACACATTGCCATCTCATGGTCAACTTGTCATCCACTAGGACTCCCAGGTCCTTCTCCCCAAAGCTGCTTTACAGCAAGTCAACCCCTAACCTGTACTGTTCCTGCACTCCAGCTAGCTATGTCTTGTCGATCAGATGAGCTGCACCCTGAAATGTTCTGTTTCTCTCGTTGGGTGAAAAGGAACTGCTCTCTTGTGTACGTGTACCTTACAGAAATCTAAAATTAGTTTGGATGATTCCAGCTTGGGTGCCCAATTTCAACACTGTCAGACATTTCTTGGGTGACTACTGATCAGTATATGATAGTCATATATAACACAGATTCTGGTATTGTTATCACCAATTTTGTGTTTAGAAAAAACAGGTTTATTTAGACTTTGCAAAGAATACATAAAAGTGTCCGTCCATAGTAACTTCCCAAACTAGACCACATGAGGATGTCTCTTTCTGCAGCTGAGCAACTTTTTCTGAGGCAAATGGTCTCAGACTCTCATGCTTAAATTTTTTGTGGGTTTACTTTAATTTTATCTCCACTCCTCCTACAGAGATTTTGCATTACTCTCTGATGGTTGTTAATCTGTATTATAAAATAAACTCCAAGCTTTGGATTTTAGGTTAATATTTAACAGCAGGACAGTCAAAAAATGAGCAGTTATATACTAGCAGGTACCTGATTTAGATTTGCCCCACATTCTTCAAAAAAAAAAAAGGAGAATCAGTCTGATATAGCCAATGAATTCTCAGAATAAGATTTTTCTTTACTATTTATTACTTTGTTGTTTTATTCAAAAACTTTTCAAACCCCTCATGAACTTGAGATGGTTTTATTTCCTTAAGTGGCATTGTGAATAGTAAAGTTTGCAAATACTTGCAGCCTTCAATATTTCTTAAATTACGTCAGTCTTTCTTTAAAAAGAAACAGGACTGCAAATTACCTCATGTGTAAAACTAAAACAATGATAAAATTGTTCAGAGTCTCATTCATTCAAATAATATTTGTACAGTCCCCATTCACAAGCTTGTTCTGTTATTTTTTAAGTTATCTGAAAATCCTGTTTGATTCCTGGTATGTTTATTTATAAGACAGTCACAATTCTAAACTCACCTGCCTGCACAGGATTTTTCTTTGTAGTCACCTCAGACTTTTCCATGAAAAAAATTGATCACTTGTCTGTCTTTGTTCCTTGAAAGAACTTTTGTTAGTTAACTCTGCAGAGGAAGGAAGTATTTTCTAGTAACTGAGGACTGGATCCAAATCTAGCTAAAATGGAGAGTAGAGTTATTTCAGGAATTTTTTGATGGAACATTTTCATCAGGAAATTCCAATTCATTAACGCTTTGCAAAGGAACATGCTGGTTTTGATAAAACCCTCACTAGGAAAATCTTCTCATAAGTGTTGCACAATTTTTGGTCAAAACCAGAACCAGGCATACTTAAATCCAAGTTACCAAGATACCAGTGGCTAGAGCCAACACCCATTTTTTTCAAGAACAAGATTCAAATTCTTCCTTTACAGCAGACAGGGCAGCCTTTTGGGCCTGAATTTCTCTCATCCTTCAAGAAAACATACAGGTCAGCAACAATTTACTTTTTCTTACTCTCTTTCCAGTGTGAAGACGATTATATCCAATATCTCTAATGTCTTGTGAGAAAGAACCACACTTTGACGTAGCTCCAGAAGAGAGGGTCCTGCCTTGGTATCTGGCTCACATTCTAGTTTCAGTACTTGTGGGCAGATCCATGATCTACCAGATCTTGGTCTAGATTCTGTCTAGATCCAGAGCTGCTGCTGTGACTTCGTGTATTTCTACTTGAAAATCATTTTAATTTCCTCATTTTCAGTATATAAAATTACATCAAAAGGAAAGAGCGTCCTGTAAAATATTCTCTGTGGTGAACTGTCTTCTGATCTGTCTACCATCAATAATTCATCATGATTTTTACAGAGAAGTTTGAAAGAGAATATTTTGGAAAAACACCAAACAGAAGTTCAGTGAGAACAATTCAGCAATGGAAGATTCACAGTTCATAGGAAGGAAATGCATGAGAAACGTCAAGTGTGGGAGGAAAAAAGCACAGAAAAGGAATGTACTGATCAGACCACATGGGTGAGAGGGTTAACAGGAGCACTTATACAGTATAGGAAACAAGTCTGAATATGATGAAATGTACGAGAACAGACAGGGATTTTTTTAATGACATAAAAGTAGATTATTTTCCTACAATTTTCCTCATAAAAGTTTCAATTTCTAAAGAAATTAGGCCACCAAACAAGTCAATTTCTGTTAAAAATTTCATGGTTCCCTTCCTCTTCACTTCCCTCACCTCTCCATAAGTCTCTAACTTGTAAGCATGTGGGCTCAGAAGACGTGTTTAAACATGCCCTCTACCACCTCAGAAATCTGCCTATCAAAGTCTCCCTTTTGCAGTTGACATCTGCTAGAAGCTTCAGGTATACCCTAAGACTGGTTTTATGGAAGTGCAGATAAGGGGGATTTACTCACAAAAGCTAGACATAAACCTTAGCATAACTTAGTGCTTACTGGGAACACTGGGGCTTTGTTCAGAAGTTAAACCTTCCCTCTTTAAATATGGCTGTTGGTTTTTTTCCCTCTCTTACAGATATCTCTCTTGAAGTTCCTTTAAAGCATCACAGAGACAGGAATGCATATTTCTTTATTGTATTTTCTTCAGAGTCTCATTAAACTTACGAAGTCACAATGCTGAGTCTTCAACCTAATGTAATTCTGCCTTACAATTAGGCTCTCACTCAACAGATTCTCTCAGTCCCCAAAGGCTGTGCTGAGGAAAACCTTAACAATCCAGAGAGTGAAGCAGGTCTTTGTGCAGCATTAAAGTGGAGTGAAGGAGCTTAACATAAAGCCGAGGTAAAGCAAAATAGAGGAGAGACTGGCAGATGAATGAAGGGCTGAATCACTGTGTTTGTGAACCCTTAGGGCTTTCTTACTATGTTTTGAATCCCTGTTGATCAACTTTTTTCTGGCTCCTGTCTTTTCTGCCGTCTGTTAGGCAGAAGACAGCTTCAGATGAACCAAGCCTGTATGCAGTATTTAGGTCAGGTTTAGGTTCAGTATATTTAAGCCAATTTGCACCAGTCTAGTACAATGGCCCTACTGACCTTTCAGGCAATGAATCCAAAATTTAGACAAAGTCTTGTCTTAAACTTGCCAATTCTCTCTATATGGAAGTTAAAATACAGTTTTCTTATTCATTTACTCTGCTTGAATTCCCTTAAGATGAAGGGTTGAATGTTTTGATTATTACAACATCCTTTCCTTTGGCCTCCAGACATGCAACTTGCTGTGCTCAGACCTATTCAGAGTACTGCACATCATTCCTGTGCTTTTACCGTGTAACATTTCCTTTTCGACCTGTCACTGGCTTTCCCTTCTCTACCAAGTCTAACAGAAGCTGTTTGTCTTCAATTTTAAGGTCTTTTCCAGGTTTCCAGATTGCTTTCTCTTTCATTACCTAAATACTAACTCTGTGCTCATCCAGTGGTTTGTTTTTTTTTAATTACTTTCTCTCTTTCAGACAAGGACCTTCATGTTTCTTCTCATTTTCCATGAGCCTCACTAGTAGGAGGGTCCCAAGAACCAGAGTTAAAGGCAGTTGGAGATGTTCCAAATCCTGCTAACCTAAGCAAGTCTGAGCTTCCTCTTTTTTATAATAAATATATCAGTTGTTGCCTGCATTTTAATTTACACTGTGACCAGAAATATGTAAAAAAAACCATTACCAACAACAAAAAAGTACGTGCGGGCCTAATACTTCTACATATTAGTCCAAGTGTAAGGTACAATATATAAATGTCTGCAAGAAGCACTGAAAAGTTGAAATAGTAGCTCTGGCTAGACTGCTTAAACTAAAGGATCATGCCAAATCCAACAGCAAAACATGAACCTTAGATTATCCCACCAAGGAAGAACCATTATGGTAAGAGTAATCATAGGTCCTTGGAATATCAAGTTGATCTGTAAAGAACACACGAAGATGAAATAATGTAATTTCCACTGACTCAAAATTAAAAACACTATGCAGCCACCATATCCAGACTTTGAGTAACACGAGAGGAGTTCTTCGGCTAAACCATGACATTTTAATGCATTAATTCATTATCACACATACAGATTTTGTGGCAGTGATGTACATCAGTTGGTGTTGGATTAGTAATGCTCACTACACAGTTCATATACCTGGCATAGGTAACAGGGGGTGTTTCCAAAAGATAACATTTCAAAATATATCTACCATTTAAATTATCTGAAAGGGAAATGTACAGCCAGTAGCACTTGGCCTTTCATATACTAAACTCTTGATATAATCCCAAACACAATAAAACTGTCAGAATATTTCTTCTACCCACTTCTAATAAGACATACATTAATTAAAACAAGCACTGTATAATAGGATGCAGAACTTGCTCAAGTGTGCTCATGTATTGAATTTCAGAGATGAGAATTCCTCCAGATTTCTGCTTTGCAGTTAAACATAGCAGTTTCTAAATCCTAGATTATAATGAGGACATGTAGACTGCTGGCTTCTCTCTGCAGTTCAGAAAGGAATGATTGTACACCAAAGTCTGGTTCAGGTCTTCACTCCACTTTTAATTTTTTCCAAAACTTAGAACATCAAACATCCATTTCTCTCTGGCTGGAGCTATGCCACTGAGCTTTCTCTGCTCTCCAGAAATACCTTCTCTACAAACCATTTGACCAATAGCCACAAAATCTCAATTCTAGTAGAAAAGATAACTTGCATCATATAGTTGCCCCTCCTCACCTGAGCTCTTTAGATCTTTGTAGGAATTAGGGAGGACTTTATAAACAAAATATTGGTTCTGGATAATACATATAATACATTTTCCATCATCTAAAGAGAAGGGAGATAAAATCTTCGGATTAAAAAACTGAAATCTTCCCATTCCTTTTCTTTCCTCTCTCCTGCAAAAGAAGCTATTACCTAAGCTCATCCACAGTGTCATGAGTAATAGCATTTCTACTACTGACATAGATTTTTTCCATTTGATTATACAAGCCAGGAGGGCTGTGGGTTCAAGTGTTAGTTTCCTGAAGGTACTTTATCCAATATTTCTTGGCTTAGAGAACAAAACTATGACATTTAAAAAGATAGTTGTTTCCTTTTCTTCTGTTTTTGTGTCTCCCTCAATGAAAGTGAGAGACTTAAATTTAAATTCACAGTTCCTCTTTATGCTATAGGCTGATTCACAGTGTTTAATAGTTTTCATTATTTTTTCATGATATATTCAAGCTGTTCACTATCCAAATTTAATTGAACAACATGTACATCTAAGAGTAGAGCTTATTTTTTTCATTTGTAAACTAATACAGAATATCCTCAAGGATAGAACTGTTAAATCAACGGGTATTTAGTGCCATAATTAAAATGACCCCGAATGTATTGTTATTTAAATACATATTTTTTGAGAATATGAACCACAGTATTTCACCATACAATGAACTCGATGGTAAATCAGGTATTTGTCTTAAAATTAGTGGTTTATCCATTACCAGGCGTGTCCCAAGGAACTGGATTCTCTTAAAACCTGAAAAATATTCCTCACAGAAGCTAATAACCTCAACATAACAAAGAAGCATTTCAGGATTTTAGGGTTCACTTTTGGTTTTTCAAAAATAAATGTATCTATAGACATTGCCAGTCTAAACTCATACGGACTGTTTCCACAATAGGAAAAGAAAGACCTAAACTCAAATCCCCTCTCCCATAAAAGTCTAAACTAGTTCATCTCTTTTGTATCTATATTTACAAATATGTTTTAAGCCTGAGACAAAAAGATTTTAGCTGAGATCAGAGCTACCATGGAAGCATTTCCTCCACATCTTCACATCACTTCTTACCCTTGCCACACAAGGTAGAGGGAAACTAACATCTTTACATTTTTTTACTGATTCTTCAAAAAGCATCACTGAGCATCACCTGTTTAAGGTTTACTATGGCTGCTATTTTTGATGTTTGTTTGGTTTTTTTAGCTTGAGCATTTTTTGTCTTTCTTGAGCTTGAGCTTGTATGAAAAAGGCAACACTGGAGTTACAGAAAGTGAGAAAAATATATTCTGCTCTCAATCTGTTTGTTTTCCCTACTGTACCATGGCGTCCTCCCTGTTTCTCTTCCTTTTTGGTGTTACAGTAAGACTAGATGAAAAAGAACTTAGATTTGCTCTCAGAATGGAATCCAGATTGCTGTGCTATGTGCCAAGGTTTACTTTGCAACAGCGAGAAAAAGAAAAAGATTATGATAAGCTTCAGAAGAGTAACCGAGCCAGTCCCCTGAGCAAGCCTAGTTGATTGGGTGATCTAGGCAACAGGAAACATATTAGAAACACAAGCAGTGTGTTTTCTGAAATTTTACCTCTCTCTGGAGCTTAAGTGCCCTACTCCCAACTTTTGTGGTTGCATATTTAGTAGTAAGCAAAATAAGCCACAAACCATTCTGTGATCCTAGGATTAACTGACATATGACATTACAGTTAAACCCTCTTCCCCACCACAACAGGGTAGCCACAACAATATGGTCTATTTGCCTATACTAGCTCCTGAATCATATCTGGGTATTGGTTACGAAGAGTGTTACTTGGCCTGGACCAACAGTTCAGCTGCTTCTGTCAGTGATTTGACTGTGTAAGTTATTGTATGACAGTTCTTGGGCACATGCTTTGGCTTTGTCATATGTACTAGTGTAGATCTAAGTTTTGAGGGTGTCTCCATTACTTCAAAATAAAGGAGGCGTAAACCCCGTGTTTTTTCTCTCAAATAATTTCTCTAATTGTTGTACTATTTTTTAAGGTGAGAGAGACCTCAGCTTTCTCATATCCACTTTTTTGGAACTTCAGGTCTCTGAAGTGTGATTACTAGTTTTTGTGCTATCTAGTTCCTGTGTTGTACACACATGACAAGCCATGTTAGCTGATCTCTACTTTTCTGTGATGAGATTTTTGCAAGTACAAGCCTCATTTTTCCCAACATGTACTGCAACATTCTCATCTCAGAGCCTGAAGTAGTTGAGCTTCTCTCTTCCCTTCTGTCTCATCTTTGTCTGGGACAGATCCAAACTAGGATTTTATATCTTTAGCTCTTTGGTTGATTTAGGAAATTGCTGTCACAGAGTTATTTCCTCCCTGTTGTCCTTCTGACTGTATTATAGCTTTGACACTGAAATTCAAAGCGGGAGTTTAAACAAACATTAATTTCTGTTATTGTTACCATCCCCAAAGTAGCAATATGGACTATTTAGCATTTATGTGTAACATTTTATTTAAGCAGGGAAAGGGTGAGCAATTTCAGGATGATAACTGTGAACAGAGTAATCCCACATGAGGCTAGAAAAGGCCACAGCTCACCTATACCTGCTGCCTTTTACTCTTTTGATAATTTTAAACTCAGAGACTGGGATGTTATGTTACAAGCATGTAAAGTAAAGTTAAGAAAATCTTTCAGTATATGAAATCTTGAGAATATACAAACATTATTTAATTCAACATAACTTTCAGAAACATGATTGTCAAGAAGCTCACTTTAGCAGAGTTTCACAATAGCTCACAACGGTCTCCTTCACTGGAGACATTCAAAACCCGCCTGGATGCGTTCCTGTGTGATGTACTCTAGGTGACCCTGCTCTGGCAGGGGGGTTGGACTAGATGATCCTTCGAGGTCCCTTCCAACCCTAGAATTCTGTGATTCTGTGATTCTGTGATAGCAATTCAACTGCAATACAGAGCTCTTAACAAACTGGCTCTATTATCAGCATTCACTATCATGACAACCCAGATTCCTCCTACAACATATAGAGAAAATTTCACCAGTGACTGTATAATATCAAATATGTGAATAGGGAGATAAAATAACCCAAAGGAGGTACTGTACAAATGTTATATGAAATCATGAGTAGTTTGGACAGGGTGATGATGGCTTGATTGTTCACCCTTAAGAATGAGGGCACATCAAATGAAGCTAGAGATTTAAAAGAAACAAAAGGAGGTGGTTCTCTGACAGTGGGTAGCATTTCTGTGAAATGCCTTGCCAAAGGATGTGTGCACAAAAGTCTATGTGGATTCAATCAAAGATTGGGCAAGTACTTAGAGGACACATCTGTTGGGGTTACCAAACAGACAAACCGCAGCAGGCTTCAGAAATTCCTCAGGCTGAAAAAAGTTGGAAGATGAAAAAATATGATGAGGGAAGCAGCCTATATTTTTGGCTGCCTGTTTCCGCTTTCCGAGGCATCTGCTACCAAACACTGTTCTTTGGGTTGCCCATTTAGAAATGCATCGTCCCACTGGTGATGAAACCTGAGAGACCTTCTTGCACATTCTTCATTCAGAGGGGTTCAGGAAAATTCAGGGAAGGGAGAAACCTTCTCTGCAGGGCATGCCACAACACAGCAGGGATGTTTTGGGTGCACTCAGGGTCCTCGATGTTGCATGGGATTACACAGAAAGTTAGTCTGGGTACTGGTGGCAGGAAGGTGTTATTGTGTGGAACTGGTGGGAATTTAAGCACTTTGAGGACAGCTACTGTTATGGGAGATCATATCTTGTTGTCTGTAGGTACTGGGGTTCCAGAACCATTTTGATTATTGCATAGGGGTGATTTTCTGCTTCTTTTTATGAGGCAAGGTACAGGCAGAAATTTCTGCTGTGTGAGGTTGTATTGTGTTTGCATGGCAAGGTTTTGGTAGCAGGAGACTACAGGGATGGCTTCTGTGAAAAAGTGCTAGAAGCTTCCCCTGTGTCCAACAGAGTCAATGTCAGCAGGCTTTAAGATGGACCCACTGCTGGCAAAGGCTGAGCCCATCAGTGATGGTGGTAGTGCCTCTGGGATAACATAGTTAAGAAAGGGGAAAAGAAACTTCACAACTGCAGTCAGAGAGACGAGTGAGAATATGCGAGAGAAACAACTCTGCAGTCACCAAGGTCAGTGAGGAAAGAGGGGGAAGATCTGCTTCAGGCATCAGAGCAGATTTTCCTGCAGCCCATGATGAAAACCATGGTAAGGCAGGTTGTCCCCCTACAACTCATGAAGGTTAATGGTGGAGCAGATATCCATCTGCAGCCCATGGAGCACCTTGCGCTGGGGCAGGTGGATGTACCCTGAAGGAGGCTATGGCCCTGCGGGAAGTCCACCCTGGAGCAGGCTCCTGGCAGGACCTGTGGAGAGAGGAGTCCAACAGGTTTGCTGACAGGACGTGTGACCCTGTGGAGAACCCACACTGGATCAGTACATGAAGAAATGTAACCTGTGGGAAGGACTCACATAGGAGAAGTTCATGGAGAACTGTCTCCCATGGCAGGAACACCACACTGGAGCAGAGGAAGAGTGTGAGGAGTCCTCCCCTTGAGTAGGAAGTAGCTGCAGAGATGTGATCGCAATCCCCATTCCTCACCCTCTACACCACTAGGGGGCAGGAGGTAGAGGAATCGGGAGTGAAGTTCAGGAAGAAGGGAGGGATGGTGGAATTGTTTTTTAAGATTTAGTTTTATTTCCTATTGTCTGACTCTCACTTGATTGGTAATAAACTAAATTATTTCTTTTTCTCCAAGTAGAGTCTCTTTTTGCCCATGGTAGTGATTGCTGAGCTATCTCTACCTGTCCTTATCTTGACGCATAAGCCTTTTGTTATATATTCTCTCCCTTGTCCAACTGAGGAGGGGAATGATAGAGTGGCTTTGGTGGACTCCTGGTGTCCGGTCACTGTCAATCCACCACAGGGATCTAGGGAAAATGGTCTGTCGGCAACATATCCCACTCAGAGAGGGCAGAGGATCTTAAGAGATCTGTCCTCCTTTGAATGGAGACTCTTTCCTTTCTATTACTCAATTTAATTAATTTACATGTCAATTTTATAAATTTTTCCCATCAGGATGAGACCTGCTGTGAAACCAACCCTGAAAGATGTTCTAGGCTTAATCAGCAGGAGACAAAATATGTTCAACTTGTGTACACAGTTCACTACTGTTTATAGCAAAGGAATTTGATGTTATAGACTCCAGCAAATTCTGTACTGAGCATTTCAAGAACACATCAGTGGAGGACCTCAGAGGAGGGATGGTTCTAGCACACTCAGCCCAGCCAATAGTTGTCTACATTAAGTGAAAAACAGTAGTTCAGTCATCCCTCTTAAACTTGTCACTGATGTAGGAAATAAAGGAAAGGGTCAGCTTCCAGTATGTGGCCTATGCCAAGCCTGGATCAGCGCTTCTAGTCAGTGAAAGCAGGAAGGGGATACCGTTCTGCAAAGGTTGGATGTAGCATACCCTTAAACCTTTGCCTTAGCATCCTGCTTCTGGCTCCTCAGATTCTCAAAGTGCACTGCTGGAAATGGGGAAAGTGGAGATGGACCTCACATTTCAGCCTGTGCAGCTATTCTTATGCTTTTGATAGAGCTTGATGTAGATACTGAAATTCATTCCCAACTCCCAATTCTTTCTCTAAGGCTAGAGATATAACTGCATTCCCTCCCTTCCCTCTGACTCTAGACTGAATGTTTCAGATGAGATAGGCAAAGAAATGCCTACTTAGTTCAACCAGAGTAACATTTGCATACAAGGATCAAGTTGCTCAGTGATGTCAGAGATAAAACGATTTCAGACAGAAATTTCAATGCCCAGAAATTTTAATCTATTAAATTTAGTTGCTGAAGGTCTTCTGGCACCTTCAGAAGAAGGTGGTGTCTGCATAAAAGTTTTAAGAAAACGCTGATTTTGGCCCAGTGCAGTGGTTTCCATCACAGCAGATGAGAGCATTCAGGGTTGTGTTTGACCTCCAGAACAACTTATTCCTCGGTACCACAGGAAATCCCTTGACAAGCTGTTCCAGCAAGGGGTTGGGAATGACAACAGCAACCAAAAGGGAGGAGAGCTAAAGAAAGGTGAGGCAGGGAGCACATTTCAACAGCCCTGAAGGGTCACTGAACATGAAGTGTGCTTTATGTCACCATGTCAAAATTATCTCCCCACGGGATGGGTGTCTCTTGGCGTATGGACATTATTGCTATGGAGGGGACAGCCTACTTTAAATCCTCAAGTGGGGGAGGTTAAAATAAAATAGATCATATTGTAAGATTTAGGTTAAAATAGAATAGATCATTTTGTAAGACTTCCTGTCCCAAGGGCAGTCTAGCATATGTCTGGAAAATAAAAACTTTCAAAATAATTTATTTTCAAAGGTTTGTCCTCATCTATCCAACTTATTGTAGCTATACAATTGCTTTGAACAACAGCTTCCTTGGTTTTCCTGTGAGTTGCGTTTATACGCACTTTTTCACATAACAAGTTTCATAAGGATGAAGGCTCATATTCATCAGACCATCGCTCTGAGAAGACAAAACTGTTTTGGTTAGTTTTCAGTCTTCAGAGTTGATTCAACAGGGAATAGACACATAAAAAAGCAACCTAAGTCTCTGCTGTTATATCAGTTCTGATATGTACATACTTCACCCACTAGCTTGGAAATCCACCAGACTTTTCCAATCATTCATAAGAGAAGCATAATTCAGAGAGCAATATATGTACCTCAATGTAGATATTTAGCCATTTTAGCTCATAGAATCATAGGTTGTTAGAGACCTCAAGGATCATCTGGTCCAAGTTTTCTTGGCAAAATCACAATCTAGACAAGATGGCCCAGTACCCTGTCCGCTGAATCACAGAATCACAGAATCACAGAATCCTAGGGGTTGGAAGGGACCTCGAAA